>PVKA01006489.1:0-83341 GCA_004027165.1 Ctenomys sociabilis
TCCCACCCCACAGCCCCAGACCCAGTGTAGGTCGGCCTGGAGTGAGAACTCCAAGCCTGCCACGCCGAAGGGACATTTCTCAGCAATCCTCGGCCCCACGCTACAGACCGAAACCCAGCACAGCCTGGCCTGTGAGTGAGGGCTCCAGGCCCACTGCACCAGAGGGACCTTTCCCAGCTTTCTCGGGTTACGGCCTGTAGACCCAGACCCAGAACAGGCTGGCTGACCCAGTACAGCCTACTCAGTGAATAAGATCATCCACTATCCTTTTGTGAGCCCAGAAGACCCACCAAAGCCCAGGCCTGCCCACCTGAGGAACGACCTGCCTGACACAAGAGGTCTGACCCTGGGAAACAACAGAGGGGAACCAAAGGAGCTGCACCAAAAAAGGAACTGAACACAACAGCTAGACCCAGAGTAGGCATACCTCGAAAATCTCAAACTAATAGACTGGCACCCGAATCTCATAACAAGCTAAGGTTATAGCTGCACCAAAGCTCTACACCAAAGGTCAAAGGTCAGTGCTATACAAAATGACAAAGAGAAGGGGAAAAATGTAATCCCAGACCTCAAATCCATCAGGAAGGGCTGAGGACACTAGCTCAGCTGCAAAGAATGAACTAACAGATACAGCAGCAAAGGAACAACAGCAGAAAGCTATAGAGGAAATAAAATGAGAAGTAATTCCCCAAATTAAAAAAGAAATATTTGAATACATAGTATCTGAAATAAAGAATGAATTCCAGAAACATTGGGTGGAAAAACGATGCTCACCCAGAACAAGTGCAGAGAGCACTATTCCAACTGATATATATGAATTAACAGCATCTGATGCAAAGAAACAACAGCAGAAAGATCATGAGGAACTCAAAGCAGAAATAAGTTCTGAAATCAAAAAAGAACTTTTTGAAGTCATAGGATCTGAAATACCGAAACAAGTCGAGAAATATACAGAGGAAATCCAACTTGGAAGAAACACAGCAGAAAAAGAATTAATAACTACCTCTAAAGAAGACATGGATAAAAAAATTGAGGAGATCAGAAATATGATGGATTCCTTGAATGAGCAATACAGAAAAGAAATAGAACATATGAAACACAGTCAAAGAGATTAAGAAGAACTAAAAATAGCAATCAGGAGTCTACAAAACTGTCTGAGTGAAAGCAAAGACAGAGTTTCAGATCTTGAAGATGCCGGAGCAGCTAGTGAAAAGGTGAGAAAGGATCTCTTAAAAACAACGAGAATGCAGGAAAAAATAATCCATCACCTGCAGGATGACACGAGAATGAACAATGTGAGAATAATTGGTATCAATGAGAATGAAGGAGTCAATACAAATGACATAAAAAGAATTTGGAGAGAAATAATTGCAGAAAACCTCCCAAATATGAGGAAACAATCCAACATTCAGGTCACCGAAGCATACAGCACAACAAATAACTTCAACCCAAGTAGACATATAATAGTTAAGATCGCAGAGACATATAATAGTTAAGATCGCAGAAATCCAACACAAAAATAATATGCTGAAAGCTGCTAGAGAGAAGAAGGAGCTCACATTCAAAGGAAAACCATCAGAATTACAGCCGACTTCTCTACACAAACAGTGAAGGCAAGGAGAGCATGGAGCAGAGTTCTTCAAGTCCTACATGAAAACAGACTATTATACCCAGACTACTATACCCTGCAAAACTCTCTTTCAAGTTTGATGGAGAAGTGAAATACTTCCATGACAAAGAACAACTAAAGAATTTCATGATGACAAAGCCATCCCTTCACAGGCTGCTGAAAGATGTTCTAGAGGGAGACTACAATGACCAGAACTCCATGAAAGAGAATGGAAGGAACATAGTAAACAGGACAGACAATTAAACACAGGTTACAAAGGAGTAACAATACCAGGTAAATATCATGACAAACATAAATCAGCACATTTCAATTATAACCACAAATGTAAATGGACTCAATTCTCCAATTAAGAAAAAGAAGTGGATTAGGAAACAAAATCCAACAATATGCTGTGTACAAGAAACACACTTAACACAAAAGGACATTCATAGGCTCAAAGTCAAAGGATGGAAAACAATACTACATGCCCCAGCATTTCAGAAAAAAGCAGGAGTAGCAATTCTGTTCTCAGACAGTCTCAACTTCAAACCAAGAATGATCACACGACACAAAGAAGGCCACTATATATTGGTCAGGGGAAAAATTCAAGAGCAAGAAGTAACACTCATAAATATCTATGCAGCAAACACAGGAGCACCCAACTATGTAAGAGAAATCTTAAGGGACATGAAAAACTTAATGTGTAAGAACACAATTTTAATGGGAGATCTTAACACACCCTTATCTCAAAAAGATAGGTCAACTAGAAAAAAATTAGCAGGAAGTATCATAACTGAACCAGAGCTTGGAACAAATGGACCTGGTGGACATATACAGAGTGTTCCAACCAACCACAGCTGAATACACATTTTTTTCAGCTGCACACAGGTCATTTTCCAAAATAGACCACATACTAGTCCAGAGGTCATGCCTAAGTATATGCAAGAAAATAGAAATTATCCCATGCATACTATCTGACCACAATGCAAAGAAATTGGAAATAAATGACAAAAGAAACCAGAAAAACCCGCTAAATTCATGGAAACTAAACAACACCCTACTCTGCAATCAATGGGTCGCAGAAGAAATTCAACAAGAAATTCAACAATATCTACAAATCAATGAAAATTCAAGTACAACTTACCGGAATTCATGGGATGCAATGAAAGCAGTTCTTAGAGGGAAAATAATAGCTATGAACTCACACATTAGGAAAACAGAAAGGCAACAAATTAGCACCTTAATGTTGCACCTCCGACAACTAGAAAAAGAAGAGCAAACAAATCCCAGAGCGCAAACACGGGAAGAAATCATAAAGATTAGAGCAGAAATTAACTAAATTGAGATGAAAAAAACAGTTCAAAGAATCCACAAATCAAAACGTTGGTTATTTGAAAAACTAAATACAGTTGATAAGCCTCTTGCCAACCTCATCAAAAAGAGGCAAAAGAAAATTCAAGTACAAGTGATAAGGAATGAAAAGGGTGAAATCACCACAGACCCAGTGGAAATTCAGAAGATTATCAATAGTTACTTCGAGAATCTTTACACTCACAGAAGACACAGAAGAAATGGACAGATTCCTCGAAAAGTGCAAATTACCAAAACTGAATCAAGAAGATATTACAACTCTCAATAAGCTGATAATAGCCAGCAAAATACGAAATGTAATAAAAAGCCTACCGACAAAAAGAAGTCCAGGACCTGATGGATTCAAAGCTGAATTCTACAAGAAATTTATAGAAGATATAATCCCCACACTCCACAAACTCTTCCACGAAGTTGAAAAGGAAAAAGTCCTCCCAAAATCATTTCTGGAGGCAAGTATAATACTCATTCCAAAACCAGGGAAAGACACAACCAAAAAGGAGAACTATAGGCCAATCTCCCTCATGAGCATAGATGCAAAAATAGTCAACAAAATCCTGGCAAATAGAATACAGCAAATCATCAAGAAGATCATACATCATGACCAGGTAGGATTCATCCCAGGAATGCAAGGATGGTTCAATATTTGAAAATCTATAAATGTAATACACTATATTAATAGACTGAAATCTAAAAACCACATGATCATCTCAATTGATGCAGAGAAAGCCTTTGACAAATCCAACACTCATTCATGTTCAAGGTCCTACAGAAAATTGGAGTAGATGGACTCTATCTTAACTTGATAAAAGCCATCTATGACAACCCAAAAGCGCATATAATCCTAAATGGGGAAAAACTGAAATCTTTTACTCTTAAATCAGGTACAAGACAAGGATGTCCTCTATCACCCCTCCTATTCAATATAGTCTTGGAATCCTTAGCAACAGCCATTAGAAAAGAGGGAGAAATAAAGGGAATAAAAATAAGTAAAGAACAAGTTAAATTATCACTATTTGCAAACGACATGATACTTTACTTGGAAGACCCCAAAAATTCCACCAAGAAACTACTAGAACTGATAGGGAAATTCAGTAGCACAGCAGGATACAAAATCAATACACAAAAGTCAATAGCATTCCTCTTCACAGCTAACAAGCACACTGAAAGGGAAACAACAGAAACAATACCTTTCACAATAGCACCGCAGAAAATGAAATACCTTGGGATTCACTTAGCCAAGGAAGTCAAAGATCTTTTCACAGAAAATTACTGCACCATAAGAAAAGAGATTATATAGGATTTCAGAAAATGGGAAGATATTCCATGCTCCTGGATAGGAAGAACCAACATTGTGAAGATGGCCATACTCCCAAAATTGCTGTACAGATTTAATGCAATCCCTATCAAACTGCCACCAACATGCCTCACAGATATAGAGAAATCAATCTTAAAATTGATTTGGAACCACAAACGACCTAGAATACCAAAGGCAATCTTGGCCAATAAAGACAAGGCAGGAGGCATCACAATTCCTGATTTGAAATTACACTACAATGCCACTGTGATAAAATCAACATGGTATTGGCAACAAAATAGACCTGAGGATCAGTGGAATAGATTAGAATATGCAGAGGCATCTGTGAAAACACTCAGCCATTTTATCTTCGACAAAAGGGCTGCACAAGCTCACTGGAAGAAAGATAGCCTCTTTAACAAATGGTGCTGGAAAACATGGCTTTCTATATGCCGAAAACTAAAACTTGACCCAGCTCTATCACCGTGCACTAAGTTAAAGTCAAAATGGATTGAAGATCTAAACATTAAAACAGAAACACTCAATGTCCTGGAAGAGAAAGTAAGACATAGGGGTAGGTAATCAGTTCATGAATAAACATATATTCGCACGGGAAGCTCTTGAAAGAATCAACAACTGGGATCAACCCTTCTTAAGGAGCTCCTCCATGTCAAAAGAAATTGTCAGAAGAGTGAAAAGACAGCCCACAAACTTTGAAAAAATCCTAACTAATAAGTAATCAGACAGAGGACTACTATCTAGAATATATAAAGAACTAAGATATAACAGGGCCCTGAAATTTAAAGACCCAATTCAGAAATGGGCATCTGAGGTGAATACACATTTCTCAGAGGACAAAATTAAAGGAGCAAATAAATATATGAAAAAATGCTCCACATTGCTAGCCATTCGTGAAATGCAAGTAAAAACAACACTGAGATATCATCTCACTCCAGAAAGAATGACTATCATAAGAAAATCAACCAACAACAAATGTTGGAGAGGTTGTGGGGAAAAGGGAACACTTCTTCACTGCTGATGGGAACGTAGAGTGGTACAACCATTGTGGAGGTCAGTGTGGAGACTCCTCAAAAGAGTAGGACTAGAAATCCCATTCAAGCCGGCTATCCCCCTACCGGGAATTTTCCCAAAGGATCTGGATACATTGTATCATAGAGATATATGTGTACCTATGTTTATAGCAGCACAATGTGTGATAGCAAAATCTTGGAAACAACCAAGATGTCCATCACATGAGGAATGGTTAAAAAAGATGTGTTATTTCTATATAATGGAGTATTACTCAGCTATTAAGAATAATAAGTTCGAAGCATTTATCCTGAAGTAGATGCCACTTGAACATATATTCATAAGTGAAATAAACCAGACACACATGTGTAAATATCATATAGACTTCCTAGTATAACAAGCGAAAAGCAGAAATACAAAAGGAAATGTACAAGTAAAACCAATTGAGTCAGATAAGGCAAAGTGAATGGCATATGCTGTAGGATACTAATCAGCTTTTCTTCTGGATGGTTAACAACCTAAGATCATAAGTCAGAGTTGGAGAAATAGAAGAGCCACAAGGCCAGCCAACATTTTGGCCCTAGCCTTTGAAGTTCAGCGAAGACACAGGACACAGGAAAACCTGTACTGCAACATCATGAAACTCAGGTGAGCTCCACATTTTCTGAACAAGGAGATTGTGGAGCCAGAGAGGAAAGAGTTTGAAGTTCTATAGTGTGCCTGGGGAGAGTCACATGGAGTGAAAACTTTCTCTCAAGCTCTCACAGAGAGCAATCTGGTCAAGCATTGGCTGTGACTCATCCACATGGATGACACAGACAAAGGAACTACAGAATAATGTACAGGACTACAAGATAAACCCTGAGAGGACTTCACTGACCACATAGGATATATAAAGTTCATGTGTTGGCATATAAGTCTTGATCTATCTAGGTCTTAACCATCCAGCAGAAAAGTATAAAAATGAAGTATATATCGTGGGGCCATAATATTAAGCTGAACTAAATGGCTATGGTCGACAACTTCTTTGAATAACGCACTATTGTTGTAGAATGCTGGACTGTGTTGGATTGTGGTGTCGAGTTCAAGCACCTAAGTTAGTTGAATGTCAATGGAGTGCCCACTTTTGACATGTGTAGACAAAGGAAGGGGTGTAGAAAGAAAAAATCATGATGTGTGTGTATAGACAGTACAGTTGGGATAGATAATGCTGTGCTTCTACATAATTCTATGAGAGGCAAGATCTGCACTAATGGTGGTTGGACAGGATATTATGTCGGCTTCTAGTACTACGGTCATCCAGTAGGAAAATAATTATTGAATTTTTGATATAATTCAGGTATAAAAAATAAGATAATTAAGCAGCTACACTCTGAATTCACTGATAAGTGATATCTGCTAAAATAATATCTGTAAATATAATATCATGTATGCACCTTGTACAATACCAAAACATTATGAAAACAGTTTGCAATGTATTAATTTATTGAATCTGTATGGTTAAGTTGTCTTGAAACTGTCTGATTGACATTTGTAGTTCAATAAAATAAAAAGAAAATAAAGTTTGGTCATGTGAGCCATCATTTTCATAGATCTTGGGAACTAGGAGGAGAACTTTCACTCAAGGGTGCCTTCATTCTGTCTACCACATGACCAGGGGTAGAGGCATCCTCAGTAACTAATTTCCTTGGCAATTATTTGCTGTGGCAGGAATAAATGCCAGGCGATATGCTCCATGGGTGCCTTGTTCACTGAGTGAGGATGTGCATCTTATGATCTAGAGAAGTCACAGGACTGGGATTATGAGGTAGTAGAAGTCTCATGTTTATGAAGAACATAAGAATTACATTAGAATGAAGAGTCCTCACTAGAATTGTAGGAGGGCAAACTCAGAGTGAGTTTGTTTTAGTAGAGTAAATGTTTCCTATTAAAAAGTGTAGAAAAAGTCAAAGGACCCTGGAATACCTTGCCCACTTTACCTGGAAGGCTATATGAATAAAATATACGGAAGAAATTTAACATAATCATTTTTTTCTAAAGGAGAAATTCTAGAACTAATAGAAAGCAGCTCAAAAAAGTCACCAGATAACATGTGCATGAATTAGTTTATGAGTATTACTTTATGAATAAGCAAATGAAATATAATTTCTACACATTAGGAAAGCCAAAGAGAGCCCAGAAGTACAAACATAATTGATCACCACATTCTGCAATAGCTAATTTAGCTTACATCTGCATCCCATTAATGAATTATTAGGACCCAAAAGTTTCTAGAATGAGTATAAAACAGCTTTTTGATTCTGATTAAAGACAAAGTTTACAGTGAAAGCAGTTATGACAGAAATGTAATTAAGAGCAAGAACTGAGCCTGGTGCCTCCGTACCAGGAGGGGTAAATCTGGAAGGCAGCTATGCTCACCCATGTGCCACCAACGCCCCTACCAGTGGGGTAAATCTGTGGCACAGATGCCACAGCAGGCCGCTTGGCACCCGTGAGAGGAGCGAAAGACTCGCCATCAAATCTTAGGCATTTTATAGTCCTGTAGCTCCAAATGCAACCTTTTTTTCAGAGTTCATAGTTATAAAACACACTTTGGTGTGGTCTGTATTTTGAAAAGTCAGCTTTCATCTCAATATGGCATACGGATGATGATTTTTATTTTAAAGAAACCATCTGGAGCTGGGGAGATAGCTCAGCAGTCTAAGTGCGTGCCTGGCAAGGGCAAGGACTTGGGTTTGATCCCTGATGCTGCATGCCATGTCAGGTGTGCAGTGCTGACCACCAAAACTGGGCATGATGGTGCACGCCTGTGATGCCAGCACTGAGGAGGCTGAGACAGAAAGATCACTATGAGTCCGAGCTGTGTAATGGGACCCTGTACCAAATAAATAAATAAATAAATAAATAATGCTTTTAAAAAGGCATCTTGAATTGATGGCGAAGTAGCCATATAAAATACTATATATATATATATATATATATATATATATAATTTTTATAATATATGTTATATTATATATATGACCTTATGTAAAATTTCCACAACTTGAATATAAATGAGTAAGGATGAGTAGGAAGTTCCGGTACCTATCTGAAGGGAGAACAAATTATTTAGGAAATAACTGATGCCGACATCAGGTGGTAAGAAAGTGGAGCCAGGCAGAGCCAGAGCGCTCTGTAGCACTGGAAGCAGTCCCCTTCCAGGGAGCATCAGGCAGGCCAGAGCAGGCAGCGAGGAAGGGCTTGCAAGAACACAGCTGCTTTCAAGCAGCTGGACTCGCCTTATCCGTCCTCCCCATGAGTGTCCATCTGCAATAGTCAGGGAGCAGGGCATTTACTTCCTAACAAAATTCAATACCACCAACAAATAAAACTAGCTTAAAAGTAGTAAAGTGTTTCTCTATAAAAACAAGGGAAACTCAGTTTGGGGTACGTGTGACCAGGATCTTAGGAGCCAGAGAACAGGACGCTTAGGTTAAGTATTAGTGTTCATGAGGAAATCTATCTAAGTAGGTATGGTAACTTCTCAAAGTAACCAACAAAAATAGCAATATCACCATTTTCTCATGCTTCATATATGCGAAGTATATATGCACTTTAGAAAATCCGCTGTCCTAGTGCAGATGCAGTTTATAGAGCTGGTGATATCTAGCAATGCCAGTCAAAAGAGGGGAAAGGGAAAGAGACAATAAAAGTGGAATTTCCAGGCTGAATGCAGCTGAAGCTGAACCCTCAGGCCTGCCAACACCCGGGAGGAAATCTCTGAGCAATTCCAGATGACAGGAGAAGGACCTGCGTCTTCTGTGCTCAGAACGTGAGAAAGACCAGGCAAGGAAGGTGACTGCAAGAAGGAAAGAAAGGAGGAAAGAAAATTTAAAAAAAGGAGAAATTAGAGAATTTTTAGGGAATGTACTAGAACTTTCAAAATAAAATTTAAGTCCAATTCTCAAACAAATTTCAAAATAAAATACAAACCAACCCAAACCAACCCAACCAAACAAAAAAATAGCAAGAAAGCCCTCATTAATTAAAGTGGGATAATACACAAGAGGTAAACAGAGAATGTGAAAGATTGTCTGAAAATTAAAATGTGATTTTTAAAGAATTTATGGACATCTTAGAGGAAAATTCAAGGGTATTATTATTTTTATTGCTTTTTAAATTTTAATTTTTTAGTGCATATTTGCAGTAAAATAACTCCATTCCACATGACGGTTTGCTATATAGAACTTTATGAGTAAAGGACAAAGGCAAAAATAAATTGGAAACTCCAGATAAAATAAATACATATTAGGTCCATGAGAAGGCAAATGAGATTGGAATAAGCTATGTGGTTGTTGGTATTTTAAAAAATGTGTTATCAATCATCTATTTGTGGTTGCACCCTTACATGACAAAGCTTGACAGACTGTAAATGTAAAAGAAATGCAGAGCTTACAAAGTGAAGGAAAAAAAGCGACTTGGAGGAAGAAAGGAAGGTAAGAGAGACACCAGCACCCTCTTACTGAAATGCCAAGATACTTTCTACAGTTTTGGAATGCAAAATACAACTAAGCATATCATTTGAAAGTTGAAGAAGTTGGTGATAATTTAAGCTCTTTCATTAATAGGTGTTTTCAACAATGTGCGTGTATTATCTGATGAAATCTTTGCTTAATTACATGAAAGTGAAACAGAATGACCCAACAGCTGTAAGTACTTGGAAACCCATCCACCAGGGTAGAAGCAGGCCCCCTGCCACTGATGGAGAGCCGTGGTCATGTGGGGCTTAGGGCTGGGTGACTGCAGTGCTCTATAGTTCACTGTCTACTGACTCCCCAGCTGCACAGATTCCTCTTACATGCAAAGGTAACTGAAAAATAGCATTTAGAGACAATTTTTTCAAATCAGAATCACAGGCATAAATAAGAGATAGTAATTGTTTTAGGACATCAACATAATAATTGGTACAAAGCCCAGAGTTGATCTAGGATTAGAAATCAAAGGTACAAAATCCATGTCCTAGTTCCATCCCTGATTTAGCAAGAGACATTGGGCAATGACATCCAGGTTGCTTTAGCAATATTCTCTGCATATGCAAGTAGAAATGTATGCCCCTTATCCATGTGGATATCAAATGGAATAATACATGCAAAATGATAATTAACCTTCGCTTTTATGGCCATTCACACGTGCAATTTATATGACTCATTCCAGTCTATTTCTGGATTGTATAACACAACATTATGGTGACTAAATAAAGTTCAATTTGAAAGTAAACCCTACCCGATTAGGTTGTGTAGAGAATGTCATTTGTTTTCTTAAGCATGTTAGTGAAATCCTGAACAGTGTTAAAACGACTGAATTTTGAATCATTAAGATCTTAATACACAATTTAAATAGTTGAAATATTTTCAGTTACACTTAATAGTGGCAGGTATATTTTCAGAAGTATTTAACTTTTGCAGAGGTCCACATAGTTTAAATATATGTAATTTGATTGAAAAACATGATTCTGGGGCTGGGGAGATAGCTCAGTACTGGGCATAAGCGCCCGCCTGGCATGCACAGGGTCCTGACTTTGATCTCTGATACCACAAATAAAACAAAACAAAACAAAAAACAAGAACAAAAACATGATTCTGATCCAATACTTGTTGCTTCACAAAACCCCGTTGATCTTTATTATGCTTTATAAAACTGATTTCATATTTTGGGGTCATAGAATAGCATTCTTGGCTTGCAGAGTGTTGTATAAAAATTGGAGAATAAAATTTCCAGTAATTTCAGCTACCCAGCATAGCCTCTATTACATTTGAATATTTTACTGTTCTTTTTTAATATATATTTGGGCTGAAAAAGTTTTAGATGACATAATTTTATTCTGTTATTTCCCAAATATCATGTCATGTCTTTATGTCTTTATATAATTGTCAGAATACTTATTTTAGCTGCATAATATTCAACTAAATAAGTATTTTAAAATTTAGTGTTGGCATTTAGATTATTTTTAACTTTTGTGATGCTGCAAATTTACTGTAATATGTACCATGATAAATATTCTACTCAATGGTTGCCATCATTTTGAATATATGTTTAAAAACTAGAAGTGAATTTATTGAGTTGCAACAATGATTTCTAAGGCTTTTGATACTTAAAGCTAAAAATATTCTCAAGAAAGATTTATTAATTTGTAGTCCCAGCAGCAATGGATCAGAATATCTATTACTCAATACCAGGTATTAACTTTTAAAGAAACTTTTAAAAAGGATTATTTCATTTTAATTTGTATTTCTTTGCCTCTTAGTAAAATTTATCTGTTTTATGTTGAGTAGCCATTAATATTGTTTGCATAATATTTAGGTTGGCCATGCCCTCTGCTCATCTATGTTGGTATTTCTGTCTTACTTTATACATTTTTTTGAAAAAGCTTTCACATGCTAAAGACATAAACCTTTAATCCATCACTTTTGCTACCGTGACAATGTTTGATCTCTAGGTTGTTTAGCTCAAATAAAAGTCACCATATATCACTTAAAGTGGAAGGGATAAAGTTTAAAATGTCTGTAGAAAATAGCCTCATGAAAGATTAAATATGGAAATATGAGATCATAGTTTTCAAATTCTTTATTAAACTATCCTTCATGAGACCTTGTTATTTTTATTAGAATAATCATATGTATAATATTTACATATATATTATTAAGCAATAAAGTCAGATTGATAGCTATAAAAATAAATCTCTTTCTTTCCACTGCTCCATGCTGCTGCCCTTTCTTCTACAGCACCATCCCTGTCACCCTGAGAGACTCAGAGGTCAAACAAATCTGTGACTCTGACGTAATAACCTGGAGATGTGATCATTTAAAAATAGCTCATTAGAATGTGGGTCTAAAAGAATAGTCTTTACTCCTGTGTTTGTACTTCCCTCCCCACATTGTCACGCCTTTACTTACTTTTTTTCTTTTAATGACTGGGAAGGACATTGAATTTGATACAGTGTCTACCAGTCTACCAAGAGAAAAAAAAAAAAAAAAAAAAAAAAAAGAGGATAATTGTGCAAGACAGCTAAAATTTTCTCACTGACATTCTCTATTGTAACTCACAATGCCAATTAATTTCTTAATTCATTAGCAATGTAACAGAAGAAAAGACTTTGAAAACATTGTGCTTTGTGTAGATGTCTTTTAATTATGGCTAATTGCATACTGTGGAAGGGCCTGATTATACCTTAGAGTATTTTTTACTCTGAAAAAAAAAGAAAAGAAAAGAAAAGAAAACAAGGTTTGTAGTCATGAATACAATGAACAAAAGCTGAATTCAACATCTCTATAAAAAACAAAAACTGCAGAAAAGAGAACAAATTACAGAGTACAGACGGGGAGTGTTCACTAAATCTGTGTGGAGTTTCTCCACAGAGGTTTATGTATCACTGTTTGTTTTGGTGATCAGGCAGAATATCAAGTAAATGCAAGTAGAAATCACACTGCTTCTAAAACTAAAAATGAGCCCCAATAGGTAAACAGTGTTAGGGCAAATGGAGACAATATTCCTAAATGTGAAGAGCGGAGTTTTCCAGATGGTCACAGTGCATATGGAAGGGGGTACTGTGTGGCCAACATAGGAAATGAGAACACAGATCTTTCCAGTTAAATTAACATGAGCCTTGGGAGAAGAAATTTCATAGAACATGGCCATTGGGATGAGAGTGGACTGAAAATAGCCCTAATGTCCTTCAATGCATATGAAATCTAACAGATTATGATATCTTTGAAAGTGTTCAGAGCAGTCCTATTTATTTTGGAATTTTTAGGCAGGCAAGGCAATGAGCTCAATGACGTGCTGGAAATTCACAGCTCAAAATTGGACTTGTTTATCTTCTTTCACTCTGGAACATTGGGTGAGTTACTTAATCTCTCTCTGATTGTTTCCTCCTGTGTAAAATGGGAATCACATCCCCAGGCTGCCCAACAGGCTTGTTGGGAAGATAAAATAATGAATGTTATGAGGCACTTTGCAATCATGAAGCACTAGATGAAGCTTCCCAGAACTTGGAGAGAATAACCAATAATGCCAGTTCGTGCTGTGGAACACATCATGGTCTCTTTTAGGAAAGATGTTACTATTTATAATGGGCTAAGCTTTCTAGTTTTGTTCAGGTCCTGCCCCCAACAGTCCTTTGGTGGTTATTCAATTCATCTTAATTAAAGCATAATTTACTGGCCTCTGTGTAAGCAGCTTGGTTGGAAGCTGGCTTTTGCAAGACAATCTGATTGAATTTCTTAATACATTTCAGCTCCCTGAAATGTCAGACACGTGTGCTCATCCTACTTCAAGACAGCAATCAGATGGAGACCATAAATACTTCTCTAAGAAGAGCCATCCTCCTCGCTGGGACCTGGATTCATCTTAGTGAGTGAGGGGTAAGAGGGTGCTACTTTTAATACTAGTTATTCCAAAGGAACTGTTTCCTATTTTCTGTTTGCCTTATACGTCTTGATTTTACCCTTCTCTGGATGGGTGGAAGGAAAGCATTTAAGGCTATTCAGAATGAACAATAGAGAACCTTCCTAGCATCTCGTCTCAAAACTTGTATTCTTTTGTCTTTTTGTTCAGCATTTTAATCATCTATTCAACTGGTCCCATCTGTAGGCCATCCCAGCTATGATTTGTATGATATCCTGGGCTCCAGCTGATTTCAAGGATAACCTGATATGTCTTGTTGTGCTGGTGGACAATTTTAAGTGGTTTTCTTGTAGTCAACAAATTGTGCTTCTTCCCTGAGGTAAAAAATCTATCCACAAATGGGAGAATTTCAAGGAAGTGTCAGGTAGTTGTTGATCATAGAGTGAACGATTAATGCCAGACATGTGGGCGTGATGGGAGCAGATCAATTAGAGCTGAGAAGACATCACCAAAACCAATGTTCTCACCTCTTATTTGCTCCATCTTTCAATCCTGTTTCAGAGAAATAAACCCTTTCACCACTTTTGGTTTTACTTCTTCAGCATTCTGCTAATTCAGTCTGTGGTAGAATAATTTAAATTGCTCATTAAGAATGCAAAGCCCTGACATTTATTCTAGCCTGCCTTATAGATCTCTCCTTTGTGAACATAGAAATGTCTGGTTGTTAAAAATAAAGCACCCAGGAAATTTTAGTACTTTCTGTATCTTGAGGACAATCAGCCTAATAAATCTGGGACCATGTTAGGCCTTGCATGGGCTATAGGTGTTGTTTCTTTACCAAAACATTAAGAGTCATATCTGATTACTGCATCACTGTCAAGAGGGATATATTAGTACTATATACTAAACAACTTCCTTCAATCTGAAGTGTTTTTTTTTTTTTTTTTTTTCTGATCTTAAAATTAAAACATATTCATTAGATCTTGAAAGTATCATGAGCCTTAGGCCTAGTACCACTTATCAACCACATCAGTTAGCTCAGAATTAGTCCAGGATTAGTCACTTACAGAATTGTCATGTAATACTCCAAAACATAAGATTCTAGACATATCGTTTACTGACAAACTATGAAGAGATCCAGGTCAAAGCTCTCACCAGAGTTCAGGGCCTGCTGCTTTGCCAAAGGGCAACTCCAAGATTGTTGTTCTTCTTACAGCTAGATTGTTGTTCTACTCTGAAGACAGCCAACTTTCAGCTGACTTCTAAACACTAGCAGATGCAAAGGAGAGGAAAGCATTGGGTTATAACTTGCCCAAGCCCTACCACCCTACTTTAGCAATCCATGCTAACAAATATCTACAACTACACACAAGTGTGTGAAATGTTGGCTATGAGAATTCTAAACATTAGGATATCATGTTGAGGATCTGGTGAAGCTTCTCATTTGAAGCAGGAGAAGGAATGGGAAAGAAAGCAAAGACAAAATGCAGGGTAATTTTATTTCACTTATGAGTATAGCCTCAAGTTGCATCCACATAAATATGAAGACTTGGAGTTTGTCTTTTTTTTATAGCTGAGCAATATTCCATTGTATAAAAATACCAGTCTTTTTCATCAGACCCACATGTGTAAATATCATGTTTTATCCCTAGTGTAAGAACCCAAAAGAAGAAACAAAACCTGAAATGTATAGCAGATACAGTTAAGTTGAAAGAATGGAATTCAAGGATTAAATAATGAAGAGGAAAGAAAGGAGAAAAGATAGGGAAAAAGGCAGGGTGGAAAACATGCAACTATATATACAAGAAGGCTGAGGTGATTGTACTAAGAATTTCCATCAGTTTTTTGAAAATAGCAGTTTTCAAAAAACTGTGTAGAATGGCAATCTTGGCTAACTCTGTATGCTGATGTCTACGGACTAAGCGACTACACTGAGAACATAGAAAAATCATGTTCTTAACCCTGTCATCTTGGTCTGCTAAAGGTGTACTGTTTCCAGTGCCACATCAATTACTACTATACTCTCTTTAAAATAAATCTTTTAGAAAAGGTAACAAAAGAAAAAAGGCAAAGATAGTAATTTAAGGATTTTTTTTGTACTTTAGAAAAGGGTCTACAGGGTGTTCAGGATCTCACTAGTAGGTTGGACTCATAGTGCTCTGCCTGTTTTCTTTTTTTGTTGTTGTTGTTGTTTTATTGAAGTACAAATATCAATGAGACAGTTTTAAGATACCTTGACAAGATGGATTTGATAAATTAATACATTGAAAACTGTTTTCATAATGTTTTGGTGTCATAGAAGGTGCATACATGATATTATACTTACAGACATTATTATACTGTATGTCTCTTATCAGTAGCTGTTTGCGTATCTTATTTTTTATACCTGAATTACATCAAAGATTCAATAATTAATACTTTTTACCTTGTTATTTTCCTAGTGGTTGTCCATAGTACTAGAAGCTGACATTAGTGCAAATCTTGCCTCTCATAGGATTATGTAGAAGCACAGCGTTATCTATCCCAACTGTACTGTCTATACACACACACCATGATTCTACCTTTCTACACCCCTTCCTTTGTCTACACTTGTCAGAGATGGGCACTCCATTGTCATTCAACTAACTTAGGTGCTTGAACTTGACAACACAGTCCTACACAATCCAGCATTCCACAACAATGGTTGTGGAAGAAGTTGAAAAAGTTGTCGACCATAGCCATTTACAGCTCTAGTTATTATTATGGTAATAAGTAGATATATACTTCATTTTTATACTTTTCTGTTGGATGGTTAAGACCCAGATAGAGCAAGACTTATATATCAACACATGTATTTTATGTTTCTTATGAGGTCAGTGAAGTCCCCTCAGGGTTTATCTTGTAGTGCTGTAACTTATTCTGTAGATCCTTTGTGTCACCATGTGGATGAGTCACGGCCAATGCTTGACCAGTTTGCTCTCTGTGAGAGCCTGAGAGAAACTTTGCTCTCCATGTGACTCTCCCCAGGCACACTATAGAACTTCGATCTCTTTCCTCTGTGGCTCCACAATCTCCTTGTTCAGAAAATTTGGAGCTCACCTGAGTTTCATGATGTTGCAGTACAGGTTCTCCTATGTCCTGAGTCTTCGCTGACCTTGAAAGGCTAGGGCCAAAATGTTGGCTGGCCTTGTGGCTCTTCTATTTCTCCAACTCTGACTTGTGATCTTAGGTTGCTAACCATCCAGAAGAAAAGCTGTTTAGTATCCTACAGCATATGTCATTCATTTTGCTTTATTGGACTCAATTGATTTTAGTTGTTATTGTATGTTTCCATTTGTATTTCTGCTTTTTGCTTCTTATATTAGGGAGACTATACGATATTTACACATGTTTGTCTGGTTTATTTCACTTATGAGTATATGTTCAAGTGGCATCCACTTCAATATAAATGCTTCAAGCTTATCATTCTTAATAGCTGAGTAATACTCCATTATATAGAAATACCACATCTTTTTCAACCATACCTCCTGTGATGGACATCTTGGTTGTTTCCAAGATTTTGCTATCACACATTGTGCTGCTATAAACATAGGATAGCCTCTTTAACAAATGGTGCTGGAAAACATGGCTTTCTACATGCTGAAAACTAAACTTGACCCAGCTCTATCACCATGCACTAAGTTAAAGTCAAAATGGACTAAAGATCTAAACATTAAAACAGAAACACTCAGTCTCCTGGAAGAGAAAGTAGGAGGAACTCTTGAAGACATAGGGGTAGGTAAACAGTTCATGAACATATATTCGCACGGGAAGCACTTGAAAGAATCAACAACTGGGATCAACTCTTCTTAAGGAGCTTCTGCATGTCAAAAGAAATTGTCAAAAGAGTGAAAAGACAACCCACAAACTTTGAAAAAATCCTAACTAATAAGCAATCAGACAGAGGACTACTATCTAGAATATATAAAGAACTAAGATATAACAGGGCCCTCAAATTTAAAGACCCAATTCAGAAATGGGCATCTGAGATGAATACACACTTCTCAGAGGATGAAATTAAAGAAGCGAATAAATATATGAAAAAATGCTCCACATTGCTAGTCATCCATGAAATGCAAATAAAAGCAACACTAAGATACCATCTCACTCCAGAAAGAATGGCTATCATAAGGAAATCAACCAACAACAAATATCGGAGAGGTTGTGCACAAAAGGGAACACTTTTCCACTGCTGGTGGTACAACCATTGTGGAGGTCAGTGTGGAGACTCCTCAAAAGAGTGGGACTAGAAATCCTATTCAAACTGGCTATCCCCCTAGTGGGAATTTTCCCAAAGGAACTGAAAACATTGTATCATAGTGATATATGTGGTCTGCCTGTTTATTGCCTCCCAAGAGCTCAGATTACAGGTGCACACCACCTTGCCCAGTCTCAATTGCAGTCTCATCGAGCCCCCAGGGGGCGAGGCCCGCACAGCAGGCCTGGGCTTCAAACTCCCCACTCCCTCAAGCCTGCTTGCAGGTGCTTTAATCCACTGAGCTCTTTGTCTGGCCCTAAGATTTCTGGTTTTTTTTTTTTTTTTTTTTTTTTTTTGTACTGGGAATTGAATCGAATTCAGGACCTTGCACTTGCCAGGCGGGCTGCTGAGCTACCTCCCCAGCCCAAGATTTCTGAAAGCATGCGGTAATATTCAATCATATGTTCAATCTTCCATAACTATATCTGTTAATCCGAGCAACACATCTGATTATAAAAATAGATAGTATATCAATTGTTGTTAATTAGCTACTCTTGTTTTGAAAATCCGTAACATATATATTGTTGTATGCTACTCTGTTTCTGTGTTTGTTTTTGTTTTTCTTGCTTTCGCTTTTACTCCTCAAAATAAAAGAAAAGTAAAATAAAAATATAGGGTACTAATGAGGAATTTCTTTATACTCTGTGAAGTAGGAATAGTATTCACAAGAACATCAAAGCAGTAAGCAAACAAAAATGACCAGTCACTGCACAAAATAGAGGAGGGCCTGCAAATGATAGCACAGAATAAAAATTATGGATCATTCTGAAAAAAGACTGGGTATCACTTCAGAGCTTTGACAAGGCAGCTAGCAATGACCAATGCTCAGTAATTTTTATCATTCTGGATATTTGCACTTACTCTTCCATTTGCCATTAATAAAGTGACTTTCATTATGACAGATGACTTTTGTTGTGAACTTGCCAATATTTCAAGTTCTGTGGGAATTCTAAAGCAGAGAATAAGATGGAAACAAATATGAAAACTATTACAGAAAAAGAAATAGCTTTGTTTAATTATTTTGGGCATTGATTGTTCTGTCACAAACTATCTTAACATATAGTGGTCTAAAATAACCACAATTGCATGTCTTCACTCATGATATTGTCCTCTTGGACGATTTAGCTGGGCAGCTCTCCTTGGTGCTGGTATCCTCTTCTGTGGCTCTAAGCCAGCAGGGAGCCAGGCTCAGCAGGGACCTGGACAGCTGGCTCCTCCTTTTTTCTCTATCATCTCACCAGTTCTCCCTCTGAAGGGGAACTTGTTATGTGGGTTCTGCATCAGGGCAGCTACACTTATAAAATGGCTCTGAGATCCCAAGAAAGGAATGAAACTGTAACTGGTTGTTGTACTTTGCATGTGAAATGGAAAGCTTCATATGTTTGGAAGTGATTAGATTATAGCAAATTGAGCTATTTGGAGGTGGCACCTGACCAGAAGAGATGGGCCACAGCGACCTGACTGGAAGCACATATCTCCTCCTCAGTTTCCCCCTTCTTTCTGTTTCTTGGCTGCCACAGGATGAGGGGCTGTTTCCCACCCCAGCCTGTCCATTGTCCTACTTGGAGCCAACCAACCTTGGTCTGAAAATGTGAGCCAACATAAATCTCAGCTACTTTAAACTGTGCGTGTTGGGTATTATAAAGCAGTGACAAGGAAGAGACTAAGACACAAAGCCTTCAAAATTTGGGGTCAAGTTTGGCATATTCTCTTGGTTCAAGCACATTCAGTGAGAGGAAGTCCCACAATTCCCTGGGAATTCTGACATTGCTAGAGCTGAGGAGAGCCCTTCCATCCTATACTTCAGATTCTTTTTCAGGTAGTGGTGACCGCAAAGCTCTATGCCACAGGTAAGATGGAGTAGGCTGAGGGCTAGATTTGTGAAAAAGAACAGAGCATGTTTGCCTCTTGGGAATAAGCTTTATCTATAACATTTGCCTGTGTGTATAATTCGGGGGTATAGGAATAGCTACTGTGTAATAGAGCTGAAAACACACCTTCTGATCTGATCGTTACAAGTACATAAAATAATTGTTTCATGCATCTGTTATTGTATTATTTTATTTCTCAATTTAAGGAAGAGTGATGCTATTTATGGGTCTCCGCATGGATTTAAATAGATAAGGTTGTAAATTATAAGACATATGCAGGTGTGGTGATGACACTGAAGAAGTATTGCTGCAAAACTTAGGGAAGGAAAATAATAAACAAAGTAACATTAAGCCCTTGTATATTCACTTGGTTATAGGATGGAGGATAATAATTTGTTTATACCTCTGGATAATTAATATCATGTATGACTCACAATGATTAATTTGATACTGATTTTCTCCTTCCTCTTTGTTAATAGAACTCTGATCTTGTTGAAGACAGCAATGAGGTACTAAAAATACATGCCTAACATTCCTTGCAGGTGAGGGACCATCTGACACAATGGGCTACTGACAGAAAAGTAAAAAGCTTCTGGAGAAGTTTCTCAGAAGCTTGTAGCAACTAGAACACATATTTAAAACTAATTCATTCTTCTTTCCTACCTGGAATACAAAGTGCTTATAGCTATAGTGGCCATGTAGCAAACATGAAAATAGAATCCATGCATTAAAAATGATAAAGCAAAAAGAGATAAGAACCATAACCTTGATGGGATCAAGCTCCTGGGCCAGCCTTCTGAAATTTGCCCTAACTGTGATTTATCTGAGAGAAAGAAAATACCCTTTTCTATGTTTTCTGTTTCTGTTATATTTCACTTGAACACAATTGTCATCTGAATATTGAGCTAGACAAATAATTTTTACTTTTTCCAAGAAAGATGATACCATTTAGGGGAAATAGTAATTTAAAATTGTGTGTAAGCATTTTCACATATAAAATACTGTCTTCCACCAGAGCATAGACCTGTTGCCCTCTCGCACGAATGTTCCCCTGGACACATACCTTCCTTGCTCGAGTTTCTGTTCGGATGTTCACAAGGCCTTGTGCATACATCTTATGTACAAATTATCCCATATCATCCTATGTAAGCTACTTCTCTTTCCTTCTCTTAGCATTTGTAACTTTACATCTATCTAGGTTTTTCAGTACTGGGGATAGAACATAGGGCGTTACACATCCCACATAAGGGGCTTGACACTGAGCCACGCTTTCAGTGCATTTTTCACCTTCTGTTTAGTTTGTGCATGCATTATTGTTTCTTTACTGCATAGAGGAGCATCTGATTTCAGTAGTTCCTCAATAAGTTTGTGTTAAATGATGAAGAAATAAATAATATCCAAATTAATGCATATTTGAGTCTAACGGTTTTTCTAAGCAAACTACCAATGAATCAATGTATATATAAAAAAGTTATGACTCACAGCTCCTTATTGGTTGAAAGCTTAAAATATATTACTGAACTTCTGAATTTTTCCACACTTATTAAAATGTCTATTATAGTTGTTCAGTGTAATGGGAAATATTTAAATTCTATGGAAACTTTTTAGACTTTACTGATTTCTTCAACTGAATTTTTATCTGAAAGAAACAGAATATTTTGAAAGCTGTCAAAAGGTTCATGAACATATGTAGTCTATGTTTCATAAGTAGTCTATGTTTTGACTTGACTACTTAGGTCTTAATTTTTATGGGCTAATAACTCTTATTTACTCAGTGATAAAATATACATAAAACAATAGTTTACATTCATAAAAATATATATGTCATTGTATTTGGATATATTTAGCAATTATATATGTATATATATGAATATATAAACACATGTACAAATGTTTATGACATGTATGTGCATGTGCAATATGTCTACATATACATAAGTGTATAGATAGATATAATAGCTTGTGCAATATCAGGAACATTTTCATCCTCTAATTTGCAATTTTATCTATTATGCTACTCAAATGGCCTTTTTGTTCAAAGTTTCAAAATAAACACATCAGTGTATGTTTTAAGATAGGCACATAGAAAAGTTGGGGAAAAGCAATTGTTAGTACTTAAATTGACCTTGAGTAAACCTGAAGAATCCTGCTTGTCTGGCTTTGGTAGAAAGTTCTGGAAATGAGAATTGTTATGGTTTGGATATAGTTTGTCTCCTAAAAGCTCATTGTGTTGAAGGCTTCAAATTCTGCCGTGTGTGAGTCCAGAGAACCCAGTTGATTACTGGATAAATCCTCTGGTGAATCACCATTCGATGGCTTTGTTGGGAGAAGATGGAAGGGGGTAGGTCATGGAAGTGGGGTATTGGGGACTACAGTTGGCCTTAGCCCCTTTCTCTCTGGCTTATTCGTTCTCTGCCTCCTGACTGCCACAAGACACAACTGTCTCTGCCAGGACTTCCTACCATGCTGTCTCTGCCTTTTTGCTAGATTAAGAAGAACGAGTGAACCAACCATAGACTAAAGACTGAAACCATGTGCCAAAATAAACCTTTCTTCTCAAGTTGCTTTGTCTGGGTATTTTTCTAATGATGAAAAGCTGACTAAGAAAGATGTCATTAAATAATAGGCTCTTGATACTCCACAGTATGTGTGTTGTGGAGCTATGTCTTTCGCCATCCTTTCATCCTCTGAGCAGCATGTAGGACACAGAGGCAGCTTCATCTGAGCATATTTCTCCAGCTGCTTACTGAGCAGTGGGTACTGGGAAGCAGCTGCACACAGCCCATATTTTCCAGCAGTCCTATAGTTTCTGAGTGGAGACCAGAGACCTGGCTGTGAGAATGGAGCAGAAGTTATGGATGCTGGTCTGGCCAGATAGCTCAGTAGATTAAAGCTCCTCCTTAGGCAGGTGCAGGGATCTGGGTTAAATCTCCAGCATACCATGCTAGCTGTGACTCCTGGGCATGCTGAGATAGCAACTGAGACTGGATATGGTGGTGCACACCTGTAATCCCAGCTCTTGGGAGGCAGATATCAGGAAGCTCACTATGTATCCGATCTGTGTAGTGAGCCCTGTGGACTGTACTAAATACATTTAAAAAAATGAAATGATTGATGCTACTACCTCAGCAAGGGCAAAACACTTCTTAGTTGACCCTCCACCCTCTTTCCTTACCTGGACTGTCTGCATTTTCATTTCCAGGAGACAATATTAAAGCAAACAAAGTGTTTGTTAGGTTCTATTATACATTAACTGTCTAGAGCAGTCTTTCTCTTCACACATCTAGTGCATCAAGCCACAGTGGTTTTATTTTGCACCTGTTAGAGAACTTAGCAAAATTTTAATATTACACCAGTCTTAATAGACATTATGAAGCTGCTATCATATGGAAAGCTGGCTGAGCAGTGGAGAGCAACAGTTCTCAAACTTCAGAAGCTTTTATGAGGAATTTAAATCATCAAAGGTTCTGATGCATTAGATGTGGGATAGAACACAAGTCACCACTGTAGGTTATTTGGTGCTCTTTTGCAAGAATACTGCTAAAAACAGTGGACTTCAAAAATGGCAGCTGGGGACTGGAGTTAGAAATGGACAGCAGACTGTTTTAGGAGCACAAATATGACCTGGAAGTGTTCAAGTCAGAAAATATGGAGAAGTTGTCCAAAAACCTTCCACTCTGCACTTCCAAATAGTAGCATCCAGATACTGATTAGCATGCCATATTCTAAGAAGGATAATTAGTCAAGGCTGAGGTTATAAAAATTGGCTGAAGTCAAGAAGGAAGCAGTTGAATTTGGAGAAGCAAGAGAAGATAATTCTAATGTAAACATTTGCAAATAGAAAGTTCTTTTAAACAGATTTAACACAATGGCAATGGAATATTTAAGGGAAACGATGATTTTGAGGCTAACACCACAATCAGCACCCATTTGCCTATCACTAATGAACAATATGTGGAAAGGCAAGGACTTAAAATTAATGCGCTTATTTTTCTTTCCAATATGCTATCAAATACAAATGTTATAGGCCTAAAGCCAAAGACTATTCTTAGATTAATTTCTTTTCCAGTGCCCTAAATTTAACCAGCTGGAATTCTTAAGTTCTTACTTATTCAACATTGTGGAAAATAGAATTAGCCTTTAATAAGAAATCTGTATCTCTCCTGGTGGCAAAGACTACTGTTTCTTACTGAAATTATAGCCACTTGATAGCTTGCGATTAGCACAGCTAGGAGAAAGATGAGAGAAAGGTGTGAAAGGCCCAACCCACGGTACACAAACTTGCACATACTAAAGCCCATGATGAACGTGCTCCCATTCCTTTTTAACTATAAGCACTATGTGAAGCTCCACTACAAGTACCGAGGTTATCTACAGATACTTGTTGAGAACTAAGTGTCCAGTGAGAAGAGAAGCCGAAAGAAGTAGTTTTAAAATAAATGGTTGGTAACTTTGCATCTTTTTAGTTTAAATTAAAGAAAAGCTACTCAGTCGATAAAGATTTAATTGGTCAGCAACAACGTTATGCAGTTGCGTACAGTTGCCTGAGCTTTGTCTCCTTGGGGACGCAGGAGCCCAGTTGGGAGAACATCTCTGCTCAGGACTGGTTCAGTCAAGCCCCAAAGTGGGTGAATTGGATGGTGAGCATGTTCTCAGAAATAACAGATTAATTAAGGGGTCTATCAGGGCTCGGAAAGCTGGGGATCTTGTAGATTGACAGGTCTGGAGACCTATGCATAGCTGATGTCTGTACAATAACACAGTGCAGCTTGTGGATGTCATGTTCTGGAAGACGGTGCTGATGTCTTGGGTAAGTTTAAAGTCAGTAAATGGAAAGAAAGATGCTTTCTACATGTGCAGCTATTTTGTGTACCTTTCTTTTCAAATATGAAGGAAAGTCAGTTCCAAAGAAGTGTCACAACTGATAGGCCATTTAAAAAAATATTTTCTGTAATTTACAGGTTTGAAGGTAGCCATGAGCATTTTAAAAATGATTCTGTTTCCTTCTCAAGTGCATGTACTTGTGCATAAGACATAGTTTGAAGGTGACTGTTCCAAGATCTTTGTTTTTGTTTTTTTTTTTTTTTTTCTTTTGCAGAACCAGGGATTGAACTCAGGCCCTTGCACTTGCCAAGGAAGCACTTATTCTGATGAGCCATCTCCCCAGTCCCCCAAGATCTTGTATTTCTTCTGAAAAATAATGGTCAGAGTGTCTTTGATGTGGCTGAAATAATTTTGTAGAGATAATTTGAGCCTCATTAGAGCCCTGTGCAAAGGATGGATGGACTATGTTTCTGGAAATACACTGGCTTGTATTTTATAGATGAGGAAAAAAGATCAAGTGATATAGTGAGACTGCACCATACTGCTCAGGAGTGGGATGAAGCGTCCCTCATGTGCTGATTCCCAAATTATTGCCAGTGGGCTGGACAACACCAAGTTTTGAAAGAGCTCCCTTACACATTCTCTTGGCAAATAACAGAAAAATGGAACCATCCCAGGGAGGAGATGTTGGTTGAGAAGCCACTTTGGCATGTGAAACAGATCACAGAAGCTCAGTCCCCGCCATCAGGAAGGTCACAACCCCTTAAGAAGATAAATAAAACAAATACCCATGACACAGACACTGACTCTACAGTTAAAAATGGCAACTTATGGGTAAGGAGGCAGAAGGAAAAGGCCTGCAAAGGTTAGAGAGGACATTAGCTTGGCTGCCTTTGTAACTTAGTTGCTCCACCTCTATGATTTAACAGTAGGGGGAAAAATATTAGCAGATGTTTCTAGAACAGAGAACTTTAAGATCAGTCAAATATAAAAAATAAAAACAAACTAGGGGCTCAATCATCAGCATGAAGGTAGGAAATAGTTTTAAAACAAATGACATGAAGGGGCCAATTGGAGTCCACTGTATTAAAAGATGGTTCAGAGACAAAGGCATGCAAAGACTTCATAAAATTAAGAGTTATACTAGTCATAAACTTTCTTTCTTAGGCAAATGAGAGTCACAGTACATTTATCACTTTTCCATAAAGTTTTCTACTTGGAGCATGCCCTTGAGGAAAAAGAAAAACAAGAAGAACCCAAGACACCAAATTAGAAACTTGAAAAAAAGCTCTTAGTGCTATAAAAAACATAGTTGTGTAACATTTTAAGGATGAATTTTAAGTACATTCAAGTCTTGAGGCAGGCAGCACCTGCCTAGGTCTGATAAACTTTAATTTCTGATTTGACTTTAAGAACCTCTGAGAGGAAAAGGTAAACAACACTCACTGATCAGAACAGAATTTCCAGACTGAAAGATGAGCTGAGAGATTTTCCTACAAAACGGAAGACCTGTCACAAATGTAAGAGGTTAAGAAGATGAACATGGAAGAGGGTAAAGGCCAAAATCATTCCTGATTCGCAAGTGAGAAACTCTTCAGCTACATGCAGATTGAAGTCTCACTGTTCAGTTTTTTTGTTTCAAGAATACTTTTGGTAGTGGGGCTGCCAAAGTTATTTGTCTTAAGTCTTTCTGATAGCCTTGTTCTCACTATGCATAAGAAAGTAGCTTTATTTGTTAAAAAAAAAAAAAAAAGCTCAAGAAAGAATACTTGAGAACTACTTTATTTCATGCCTGTAAGAATAAATTATAATATTTTATTACACCTAGGACTGGATAAATAATTGAAGGCATTGTAGCTGGAAAGGAATCTTAGATAAGCAATTTACTGTGTTTCCTATTCATGTGGGAATGAAATTATGCTAAATAAAATCACTATCGTCTCATCATATACTAATGAGAATATGACAGATGCATTTAGCATAAAATACAATAACTATAGCAAAGTGGAATGGATGTCTCCACTGATTTCCTTTTGAACTTTAGAAATCTTAACTGAGGTTTGGCTATTATATTGTTTTTCTGCTTGCTAGGAGCTGATGATGTTACACTGGTACATTGCAAAGAAAGAAAGAAAGAGGATGAGCATCTATAGGTGGAGGGTGAGGTGTGCTTCTCTTGCTTACTGTTTGTTTTGTTTTCTGTACATCATACATCATCTCTGATCAACAGCTTCTTGGCCAACTCTACACTATTCATGTTCAGTCCATGAAGTCCAGGCGATCCTCTATACTTACCTTTCCCCAACCCTAGTACTTAGTTGGTAGGTGAACAGGGCCTGGCCTCAAAATACTCTTTCATTGTTGGTTTTAGGGGTGGACACACAACCTGTCTGAACCAAACAGATTCCTCTTTGGAAATTTTACCTGAGTTGTTAGAAAGACATATTTAGGATAGTCCCTAGGCTGAAAGGACATAAAATGTGTAGTGCCCTTCTTCCCCATAAAAGGGACTGAGGGTGGTCAGCATGAGCAAGAATGAAGGGAATAGAGAGGAAGTCAGTGTCAAAATTTGGACAACCAAAGGCACACAATCACTAAGATATTTTTGAGCCTGCAAACGTAGCCTCTTAAATTATATCTGCCATTAAATCTTTCATTACATGAATCAATAGTTTTCCTTTGCATCTGAATTAGGGTTTGTCATTTACAAAGATGAATACCTAATCACACAGTGTATGTACTAGTAGGAGCAATACTTACAGAATTAGTTGGATCCATTTAAATATCATTCTTCAAAGTAGCCAAAGTAATATTCTGAGATTCTTTTGAGGTAGTAGGTATTGCTTGCATGGTTTTCTCAGAGAAGTCAATCTAACTTAATTTGTAACTTTAAAAATGTAACATATTCATATTTGCGGATAGCCTTCATATAGTATACATTGCGATAAATTTATAATTTTTAGAAAGTTTGTTTATCTGATGCAAAATCTCATGAAGCAGTTTAGACTCATAGTGGTCCTCCTGTCTCAGCCTTCCCAGCACTGGGATTACAGGCATGTACCATCATGCCTTGTTTTGGTGGCCAGCATGGAGTGCCCAGGGTTCCATGCCTGGCAGGACATGCAGTACCAGGGACCAAACTCAGGTCTTGGTGCTTGACAGGCAGATGCTTATAGTGCTGAGCTATCTCCCCAGCCCTAGATTTTAGTATTATTCTCAGTTGTTGATCTCCTCTCTCTTAAAATCATTCCTGTCTTCCTGGCCCACTGATACAGCCTTAGTTAATTAATTTGCTTTGGCCAATGAAACATGAATGGAGGTAATGAGCCTCCTCTTGTGTGGACAAGCTGGAAGAGCTCTCACATTCTTCTGCCTTAGTTCTTTTGTTCCTACTGCCAGGATGAAAGTATATACTCCAGGTAGGGACTGTTTCTTCAATTTAAGACTCTAGAATGAAGATATTAGAAGCAGAGCCACAAACAGCCCATGTCAGATACATGATGTGGATGAGAAACTTTGACATCTATCTAGTCCAAGTTTAATATTTTTTCAATGACTTTAGAGTGAGTTCAGTGTAGTGGCAAAATCTAGTAAACACTGATTGTTGTATTAGACTTAGAAAAATCCAATAATTCGTAGCAGCAATAGATGACTTCTTTGCATTAAAGGTTCTTCTGGTACATTTATTATACTTGAGTTACCCATGACTAGCTTATACATGATAGATGAGCAGACTCCTTCTAGTCTACCCCAGTCCTAGGTGCATTTTGACTTCATTTCCTTCTTTGGGTGTCATTTCTGGGCATAGGCTGTTCTGTATGTTACACAGACACAATGACCGATATGGACCAGTTGTAGATCTGGTGCGTTTCTCCAATACACTGTTGTTCTAAGGTGATAGCTCCTCAGCTGTGCTGTGACAGTCACTGCAGCCCTTCTTTTGTAGTAACAGCCTCTTGTGGTCATGGCTGGTGAACTTGGTGCTCCTTGAACAGCTGTTCTCCATTGTTTCCCATCACTCTCTGGCATTGGCAACTCTGAGACCAACTCCTGCCTCTAGTGATGGTCACCCCTTGTCCTCCTACTCACTGGGGCCTTGTGTGCCTCACTGGGTCACTCTGTGTTATACAGTTGTTTCCAGATGCACAGCAAATCCACAAAAATCACTTTAATTTTTCTTCTGTTTGATTTGTTCACCATGTATAATTTTCTTAGACAAGCTATTGTCGTGCTTGGTTTTAGCCCTCCTTTAATAGAATAATGTGGCCCTACAGTATTTTAAATTTTTCTGCATTTTTATATATTAGGCATAAAATATATGTGTCTAATAAAAATGCAATAATTCCTTCCTTCTCATTCAATTGTGGATTTCCACAAATTTTAGTTATCCCATATATGGGAGAGAACTTGAAAGTGAAATTAGTGTGCATTAAGATTAGGGAGGAAATAGTATTTTGAGGTGCCTATCTTTAGAAATTGAACTGCAGCAACTTGAAAGTGTATACTAACTCCTCCATTCTTTTTATTTATTTATTTTTTTGGTGGAACCGGGGATTGAACAACTCAGACCCTTGCACTTGCCAGGGAAGCGCTTATTCCATTGAGCCATCTCCCCGGGCCCCTTGTGTTTTTTTTTTAAGGCTTATGACTGTTAGCAGATTTTTTAAAACTCCTCTTTTCTTATCCATATAGAAATTAATCTCAGGAGGTTAAATCACTTGTCCAGGCAGGAGGAGCTGATGAAGAATGCAGTTAGGGCTCAAGCGTGTTTCCACCTGATTGCGCTGTTCCCTGTGATAGTATTTCTTTAAAGTAAAGGATTCAGGGCATGAAGGGAGATCCATGTTTCAGAGCAAGTTGCTTAGTCTTCCTAATTAATGAAGAAGTTGAATGAAATTTCCTCTATGGTGTCTTAACATTTTGTGAGTCTAGAGTATATCTGCTAGAGAAAGGTACAGGTATTTATTTAGGGCACTGTTCTTTCCCACCAACATCTTCAATCCAGGATTCATTGTCTTGTCCTTAATGGAGGAAGAGTCTTGCTCCTTAGTCCAAATATAACTCCTCACTTCTGTTCTGCATTCTCAGGTTCCCAGTCAGAACAATGCACCAGACAGTACTCTTTTCTTCTGCACATTTTTGTCCTTATCATGTCCTTTCCCTACACACTTAAGTTTCTTCCATTAAAAAAAAAAAATCCTTCCCTGAGACATTGCTTTATCACTGTCCATGAATTCACAGGCTAGCCTGATTTTCAAGCCGGAGCAAAAATGACATAATATAAAATTTGCCATTTTAACTTTTTTAAAGCTTACAACTCATGCTGTTTATTACATCACAGGCTTGTGCCACCATCAGCACTCTCCTAGTGAATAACCCCAGAAAGAAACTCTAGAACTATGAAGTGGTCGTTCCAAGCTCTCCTTACCATCTAGTCCTTGGCAACTGCTAGTCTGTTTTCTGCAAATTTGTCTCTTGTGGAAATTTCATACAAATGGACTTCTACACCAGGTGGACATTTATAACTTGGTCTTGTACTAAGCATCATGTTTGCCAGGTTCATCCTTAAAGGGATCTGCTAGCTTGCTGACTAATGTGCACCCCACTTCCTGTCCACATTTGACTCCATCTCTCAGTGGCCACTGAGTGCTTGGCCTTTCTCCTTCCTGACCTTCTTCCCTCCTGAGGATGGCACCTTTGCTTCTTCTGTAAAATTTGCAGGCTCCTCTTGCTCTGCCTGGCACTACTATAGTGATGTTTTCCAGGGTCCCTATGGGTCTCCTTTTCCCTTTTTCTATCTTTCTGGTCATTTGCTTCCTTTATGTTTCAGTTGCCACATTTTAATCAGTCCCAGTAGCAGTTACTTATTTGTTTGTCTGAATAGCCCTGTTACCTTTATTAACTTCCCTCTCATCACTACCTACACCTTTTGGGGCTTGATCTCCTCTTTTTCCTTCATAGATAAAGATTAATGTGACTTTAGGAGCCACCCCCCTGTGACATGGCAGCCAACTGAACAGTGAGAGGTACACATGTGACTATACTGGATCAATCAGGAACTTTCCTAGAAATATGTGACTGAATCCATAGAAGAGATTTAGATTTAGTCTTTCACATGCCTGATCCTGAAGTAAATGAAGCCAGTAGTGACCAAAAGTCCTGTTTTTATAATGTGGTCTAAGAAATAAAGGGGGAGGGAGAACAAGTGGAGTGCGTTTGTTCAATTCAGGTCTCAGCATGTTTCTGAAGATTTATTTCATCTCTGCCCTTATGATTCAACTGATCCTTTCCTAAAATATATCATCAGTTCAGTCTAGTTGTTGCTTAAAAAAAAGTAGTTAACATGCCGCTTCTGGGCCAAGACAGTCAAGATTAGGCATGATTTCTTCATAGTCTCTCTTTTCTTATCCAGCACTGGACAATTCCAAGGTGACCTTGAAGCCACATGTTAAAACTGCAAGATCCAATATGATTTCTCTCAGCCTCAAGCCAAACACGTGTTGTTGAGTACCTGAGATTTGAAACATTAAGCTTTAATGGTTATAAAAACATAACCTACCCTACTGATGGGTTGTCTAAAATTAAAAATATCCCAAATTATATACTTAACTCTCCCTTTTTCTTAGTTCTCCCTATCATCATCTGGATTTGTTTCTTCTGAGACTTCTCTGCTGGTCTTGGAGACAGCAGCTTTCTCCTGTGTCTTCTCTGTATGTGTCCATCCTCATTGCCTTCTCTTATAAAGACCCTCATCTTATTATTAGATGAGGATTCTGCTTGATAACCTTATTCTACCTCAGTTGTGCTTTTACAGACCATGTCCACATAGAGTCATTCGTTTCAGCCAAATCTGGTTAGCTCATTGCTTTAAAGTAGGGAGTTGTTGAAAAGCAAAATAAGGTCAGCTCGGAGCAGATCTGGTGATAAGCTGGAACATTTGCACTGACAGTAAGGGAAAAATGGATTTGAACACATCCTGAAGGCTGAGCTAGCCGAGTCCATGAGCTTCAGTCTCAGATCCTGGAGACCCCCTTTAGTGTTCTGTGGGGTCCAGTCAGCAGGCTGTGTGGTGTTGTTGGCTCCTCATCAACGACTGATTTTTACACACTGATGAGAAGATAAGTAGTTACCAGCACGATGAGATGCCATTCTGAACAGCCCCGTGAAGCTTCTAGATGAACAAGAAAGTCTGCTTGGGCCACAGAATAAATGAAAAATAATGGTAACCTATTTTGGATCAATTATCACACCCCAGGCTCCTTAAATTTCTTGCAAGAGCATGCTGTCACAAAGAGCCCTACTTCAAGTGTGTGGTGCTGGGTGATAAATAGGGGGCACATGGGTGGCATGCGCTGCCTCTTGCTTCCCAGTGAACCGCTGAGCACACCTCACCAAGCTACTAACGTTTCTGAAGCTCAAAAGTGATGGTATCAGTGGCGTTCTTCACTGGGCTCTTGTGCTAAACAAGCAATTAAAAGAGCTTTGAGTATATATTTACAGCTTAATGTAGCTATGGCTATTTTCTGTTATACACATATGTTGTCTATTATGGTTATTATATGACATGAAAGGAAAAATTGCTTATCGTCCTTCCAGATGAAATGGTCCAATAAGAAAACTATCTGTTAGGGTCTGGAGTCTAACCTATTTTACTTTTGGTTATTTATTTCTATGACTAAACTACTTTCAGGGGTGTTATTCTTTTCATGCCTATTCCTAAAACTAAATGTTCCATAGTATTTGTTTGTGATTCATTTATTCCTTCATTCTGGAGTGGCTGGCTGGTGAGGCACCGGGGAGGAAAGAATGAAGAACACATGGCTGGCTTGTGTGAGGATTTTTCAGAGCAGAGAGGTACAGGAGAATAGCTATAATCCTAACCCCTGAGTTTAGGTAGAGAGAGCTCCAAGACTTTGTGATTTTTTGCTTCTTCATGTAGATTCCACAGGTAGACCTCAGTTCCAGACAGTCTCCTTGACGAGGTTCATGAGCAGGCGACCAGTCTCTGTTGCTATGTAAGGACCTTGTTTCCCTGGCTTGCCCACTGGCTTACACAGGGAAACTGGGAAGAGCACAGGTATGCACACCAGGGAACCACAGGAGATTAGAGTTTGGAAGGTTCCCACAGAACGTCTATGTTAAAGCTTTTGGTGGTGAGACATGATGTTGAGATGGGGTAGTGAAATGAGTTGTCCACTGGCTCAGCTAGTGGCAAGTCTTGGGGAAGAAATCACACCACGTGTCTCTCTCCTTAGTGTCATGTACTGGGCTCAATAATGTGTATTTCCAAATTCACCCAGAATCTCAGAATTTGACCCTCTTTGGAGGTAAGTTCTTTGCAGATGTAGTTAGTTGAGATGGGCTCATGTTGGATAAAGGCGTGTCTCTATCTGATGATTGGAGTCCTTGTAAGATAAGAACAAAGACCCATGCACACAGGGTGGAGTGCAGGTAAGGGCATTGTGAAGAGGGAGTCAGAGACTGGAATGTGTTTCTACAAGCCAAGAAATACCAAAGACTACTGGAAACCAAAAGAAATGAGAAGAATAAGGAAGAATTCTTCACTAGAACATTCCTACACCTTGATCTCAGACTTCTAGCCTGTACTGAAAAGGACTTATTTCTGAAGATGGTCAAATTCTGGGATTCTGGGTGAATTTGGAAATATTCATTATTGAGCCCAGTACATGACACTAAGTAGAGAGACAGGTGGTGTGATTTCTTCCCCATGACTTGCCACTAGCTGAGCCAGTGACCTTGGACAACTCATTTCACTACTACTAAAGAAAAGTAAATTTCTGTTATTATTATTTTTGTTTTAGTTTTTGTTGTTGTTGTTGTTGTTTGTTTTTTGTCTTTTTGAGACAGGGTCTCACTACGCAGTTCAGGCTGGCCTTAAGCTCACTTTGTAGCTCAGGCTGGTCTCGAACTCACAACAATCCTCCTGCCTCAGCGTCCCAAGTGCTGGGATTACAGGCCTGCACCACCATGCCCTGCAAATTTTTGTTATTTTAAGCCACTCTGTTGGTGACACTTTGATATGGCAGCTCTAGGAAACCAATACAACCTTTCCTGCTCAACCATAACTCTTCTTGTGCATCCTTAGGCAAACAGTCCAAACTGAACTACTTTTGCCTGGGGGCAAAGAGTCCTTTTTTCAAATCTGAAGGGCAACCTTTGAATATATAAACCAAACAACGCTTCCCCTTTGCACCTGACAAACACGCATACTGTTGCTTTTGTTCCAGTTAGCTGCAAGTCACCTTAAATCTCATCACAGAATCAGTGATCTATTTAAATTCAATGTAAATGCACTACTGCTTGTTTTTATATCAGACAAGGATAGTATGTGGTGAAATTACTTACTATCTGTTGTCTTAAAATCCAGAATTGACACAAGAGCATACATTGTTGGAGATTAGGAGAAGAGAAATGCTGATATTCTGGGCACCAAATTTGTATATAATTAAAGAATTCATTGACCCAGAGCAAAGTTGAAATCTTTTTGTGTGTGTGTGGGGGGATGGATTAAGTAGTTGAAGATGAAAACTAATAACAATAACAAAGCTAAAATAGTCCTGCCACTAACTTAGATTATTGTATTTCAGTTTGTGAAAGTCTAAATTCATCTCCTACTCTCCATGAATTTACCTTCTTGGGCACCACGGAATAAAATCTTATTTTCCATTCTATCCTCAGCCATCTTAGATAGAAGCAAGGCAGGGCTGACACTTGAAGGCTCAGTGACCCAAATGCCAATTAACACAGAGGCTCTTGAGTTTTGTTTACATGGGACATTAAAAAACAAAAGCCAGTTAGAGCTTCCCACTTCAAGCCTCCTCGTTCCTCTATTGAGGGTGTCAGGAAGGGAGAGTGTGTTGGTTTCAAGCCCAGCAATTACATAATGCTGCTTGTGACCAAAGGAGAGAGAAAAAGTGGGCAGGGAGACGCCACACAAGTGCTTCTAGTGCAGATGGTCCTTAGGCACTTCTGTCTACCCCAGTATTGGATGGGAGCTCAGAAATCAGGACAGAGCTCTTAGGAAAAAATATAGCACACACAAAATTAGGTCTACTGGGTATCAAACCAGTCATAGATGAAAATTTCAGTTTTATTTTTTGAATGTTTTGCTTTTTTTTTTTTTAAGGTGGCAGGTAAGAGAGTAAGAAAATCTCCAATGTGGCACTTCTGTGAGCAGGAATCACTGAGGAAGGGAAGCTTTCTATGTACCAGAAATGTTACGAGGAAGGAAGAATTAAGCAGTTATGTTTCCTGAGTCATTTGCTTTGCCCTACATTTCTTCTAGGATCCTTTAAAATTAAAATTATTAACATTGCAAGGTATATAAAGTAAAGCCATGTTAATATACTGAGCTGTGAAGGGCTCAAGTCAACAACTTCTGTGGACAACCCACTACTATTATGGATTGCTGGACTGTGTTGGAGTGTTTGCTGAATTCATGCACCTATAATTTTTAGATGCCAATTGAATACCCATCTCTGACAGGACTAAACAAAAAAAAGGCGATTAAAAAGGAAGGACCATTTTGTATCTATATATACAAAATAGTTAGGATAGATATACAGTTACTCTCGCTTAACTCAAGGAGAAGATTTGTACTAATAATGTTTGGACAGAACATCCTATCTGCTTCCTGTACTATGGATAACCACTAAGAAGATAACAATGTTCAATGTATTAATTATTGAAAGTGCCCTATTAATCGGTTTTGAAATTAAAAAATAAAAAATAAAAAAACATTACACTACAAAGAGCTTTATTAAAATTATTAGCAAACTGTTTTTTTTTTTTTTTTTTTTTTTTTCAAATAGGAATCAAAGGATTTTGGGAAGTCCTGAGGGAAATAAAAAAATCTAGGGCAAACCAGTATTATGCTTAGGTTATAAGCAACAGACACTACTGTTGGTTTTCACTCCTAATTGTTTATTTGGACTTTTTTTTTTTTTTTTTGCTTATACCAGGGATTGAACTCAGTAACTTGCGCTTGCTAGACAAGTACTTACTCCATTGAGCTATCTCCCTGGCTCCCTAAAAAACATTTCTTGACAATGTTTCAATTTGCATTGTCTGCCTTTAGTGAGTATAAATTAAAGTAAGAAGTTGAAAATAAAAGATTTGCTTTTAACTGTATTTTATTTTCTCCATTTATTTTATTATTTTTATTTTATTAAACATTTCTTCACCTAATTTATCAGGAACATTTAAAAGATATTGTACGCACCATTATCTAGGAAAAGTGTCTTGCACAATATGGTAATGAGATGCACTTATTTTCATTTTGAAGATTTCTATAAAGTGTATATGATGGTTTTCTGGGAAAGTAAACCTGATAATACCAACAGAATCATAATACAAAGTTATAGTTCAACCCAATATCTCAGTATTTGTTATAAAGTTTAACATCAGTACTATAGAGTTAATGTAAAATATAAACACAAGCATCTAGAGGTATGTCAGAAGTCAAAGAATTATTTGTGGTGATTTTCAAAAATACAAGTATATCAGTTTTCTACTGCTGTATAACCACACTGAACTTTGGGGCTTAAATCAGTGCTGATTTACTATTTCCTAAGGTCCTGGAGTTGTCAAGGCAGTTATTCTGTCAGTCTCTCCTGTCACTTACAAGGCTTCAGCCAGCTGTCAGCTCACATGATGCTGAAAGTGCTAAAAATAGCTTCATTCAGAAATCTCTGAGCTGGGCTAGCAGTCAACTAGGCCCTTTTCTTTCTGTGGTCTCTGATAACTCAGTCATCTACACTGGGCTTTCTTTTTTAGTACTAGGTGATTACAAGACAGCTACAAGTTCTCTAGTTTAGCTTGACAGAAGACATCACTTGTATTACAGTCAACCTGTCCCAACAATTCACAGGCTAGCCCAGATTTGGGGAGGAGAGAAACACAGCCCAATTCTATTTAATGGGAACTCTGAGTTACCTTTAAAGGGCTCACAGACAGGAAAATATAAGGGTTACTACTGCTAATGCTTATTGCCATCTTGCAAATTGATTCCTTTTGCGGACATCTGCATCTTTCTCTGAACTTGCAGCCACTTTACTACTTGGTTGGGTACTCTGCATTTAGGTTACAATGGCAAGCAACTTTATCCTCTACTACTTGTACCATTTTCATCAGAAAGAAATCTGTTTCTTTTAGTTTATGCCTAGACGTCTAGATTGAAGGTTGCTTTTTCTGCCTCTTGTTTTTCTAGATGCAGTCATGACACTGATTTTTTTCCATCCAATGGGACATAGTCAGATAGAGTGTTCTTTCAGGGATAAAATGTATCCATGTTTCTTCCTCTTTGCTCAAGGATAAGACTGTGAAGTGATCCCAGGGAAGGCAGCAATGCTTAGTGTGGCAGTAAGATAGAGCTGGGGTGCCTGACTCAAAGGAATAGTGCAGCAACTCTGATCCGATGGCTTACAGACTGCTTGAACATGAATGAGTTAGACATTTCTAAATTGACGATGGTTCTTTGGATTTTTCCAGTGTTTTCGGTAAAACTTGAAGGTGTATATATTTCCTTTCATTTTATAATTAGAGTATAATTCTGAATGTACTGAATCTGTCAGGTAATCTATTCCTCTTTCAATATCATACTGGGATGGAAACTCAGTTATCTTCTTTCTTGCATTTAGTCAACCATAACTTTAAAACATATCACCAATACCAATGACTTTCACTTTCTCTAATTTTGTTAATTCAAGTTTTCTATCTCTTTTATTGTTAGCATTACTATAAGCACCTAGACACTTTTGAAATATACAAATATAACAAATCATACTATTTATTTATTACGTATTTGGTACAGGGTCTCACTGTGCAGCTTGAACTTGCAGTGAACTTCCTGTTTTCAACCTCCCCAGTGCTGGGATTATGCCTGGTCTTGGTGGCTAGCTCAGTGCACCTGGGGCAGGGCTGGCATGGCATATGGTACCAGGGGTCAAGCCCTGATCCCTGTGTTTGCCTAAGTAGGCTCTTAGTTTGCTGGGCTATCTTGCAGGCCCTATATCATTAACTGAATGTTTTATACCATTTAATTGAATCTAATGCTTTTGCTGGTTTTCTCTACTTCTAGGTTGTTTAAAATCAATATGGGTAAAGTCAATTCCTTAAAAAATGGACCTTTAACAGAGTTTATATTTTGATTGGTGTTTTTGGTGAGTACAAAAAGACATGAAAATCCAACTTTGAGATAAAATATTCCAACAGCAGGGCACAAATAGAAAAACATGGGAAATAAAAAGAGAAATACTACTCATTCATTAAAATGATAAACACAGTGACTGTAATAAAATAGGGTATTTTAATGGGAAATATAAAATTGTCAAGGTACTAGGACTATACCTGTAAAAGATATTAAAATAGGAAGGGTGTTGCATCAGCTATAAATGATATTATATTGTGATAACAAAATTAGCCTGAGATGATTTCATCTATGTCTAGTATTTAAAAGGGAACTAATTTCCTTTTAAGTGATTTAAGTGATTCCCTTTTGTATGATTGTTGAAATCCAAAGTAAGGTCAAGGTCAGTAAGGGACATTGCTGAGCAGGCCTTTGTGGAAACAGCTGTGCTGGACACTCATATCTCATTTTCCTGGTGCTGGTCCCTAATCCCATACTTCATGCAGGGGCCTAAGTGAGCACTTTGCAATGGGTTTTCTGCAATTGAGAGACGCAGTAGGCTGGCAGCTAGCCTATACCTGGGAAAGCTAAGACAGTTTAGGGACTAGAATAACAAAGCTGAACAAACAGTTGTCTGATTCCTGTGTCAGAACCAGGAGCAAGTCAACAACTTCTGACATTGCCAGTCATGTAGATAATCCACTACTATCATAGACTACTGGGTGATATTGGATTACTTTGCTGAATCCACACACCTACAATGTATGGATAGCAATGGAATACACATCTCTGGTAAAAGTAAACAAAAAAGGAGGATATAAATGAAAGATCACTTTGTAGTGAAAAAATATATATATACTTATATATCTATATGTTTATACAAAATAGCATAGATATACAGCTACTTTCTCTTAGTTCAATGAAAAGAAAGGTTTGCACTAATAGTACTTAGACAAGATATCATGTCTGCATCTTGTACTATGAATAGCTACTACAAAGACAACAATATGCAATGTACTAATTACTGTAACTGTCAACTAACCCGTTTTGAAACTATCTCATAGCTACTTGTTTCTCAATAAAATTATTTTTAAAAAAAGAACCAGGAGTACAGTGCTGACTGGAGATGTGTCCAGTCAACATGTAGCTTGAGTATTTCTCTCTGCATGACGGTGGACTATGTGAGACAGAGGCGGACTGTCTCGGGTCCTTCCCAGCATTGTTATCTGAGGTGCTGCTTGTTCTCTGGAGACAGCACTTTGGGAATGAACTGGAGAAAGTCAGCTTGGGCAGAGCACACTGCCACCCATCCTTGGGTTTTGGACTGAGACTGAAGAAGTAGACATCAGATATTAAACTAGGCTTGGAGTTTTGATGAAGATATTGCCCTAGACATTCTAATTGATGGATTGCACCTATGTTTGTGACTTAGAGTGCCCTGAATCCTGTTTAAATTGTCACCTAAGAGCTGGGAAAGGAACTGCCACTGAGGTGTGAAAAAAGCTAAGAGTCAAAAACACTGGACCAAAAAGCTAATTTAATTACATATGAACATCATGTAAATGAATGTGACCGATTGTAACAGCAGTTTCCCTTCCTAAAAAGTTCTGTTAATACTGCAATCACTTCATTTAGCTATCAATGGAACTGAAAGGAAGACTAGGATTATCACTGTTGTACTTTCAGTATAACCTAGGGATTAAGATCAGGTAACCTCTAGGTAAACCTTGTTATATCATTTACTGCTAAGATACTTAATACTTTTAAGGATTTGTGACTTAGCTGTAAAATAAGAATAATGATCTTCTTATGTGCCTCATACAATTTTTGTGAGAGCAAAATAAGCCCGTCCTTAAAGGACCAAGTGTTCTACCACAGATTTGTACAAGAGAAGCAAGTCCCTATTCAAGTGGACTTAATGACATATGTGTATTTCTCAAGGCTGGCCCACAGAATGCACAGGTATGGTTTTCAGGAACATGAAGAATGAAGGACAGCACATCTGGCTCCTTCCACAGCTTGGAAAAATTTTGACCAACATTCTTATAGGATAGTAAAAACTTAATTCACAGCCTCACTGGACAGCAGTGTGTTCATAGGAATGACATGGTGTGATGAGTTGATATCTACCCCTTCTCACCTACCATATCAAATATATTCTTGATGTTTCCGTTCTCTCAAAGAGCTGGCTTTTATCTGCACGTGTCATGCAGCATTGGCAAACACAGTGTACATTAACAGTGGCAACTGTTCTCCTTCCTCTTCAAAACTTTTGACTTTGCTGCAGCATAAGAACTGTTGTTATTGAGTATAAGGTTTGCAAGGGGGTTGAATTCTTTAAAGAAATTAATCACTCCCCGGGATGTGGAGAGAATATCTTGGTTCCAGCTACAAAACCAATTGCCAAAAAAATGTTTCAAGTTCAGTTTTTCTTTTCGAGTTTCTACACTATTAATAAGTAGATGAAATATCAAAATAATTCAATAACTTGAAATGAAAAGATGAAACGAGAAGAAAAAAAGAAAAAGAAAGGCAAGGAAAAATGTGGTTTCCCATCCAAATGCACTGCAGCCCTGAATAAATATAATTATGGAGGTAAGGAGGCCAGCTTCAGGTTTTAATCACTGTTTCTCTACTACCTGATAATTTGCTACTCAGTGCCTGCTGTCATATAGCTTTGGGTTGGATAGCATTTGCTCACCAGGTAACCGCAAATAATCTTTTTTAGTTTAAGCCTGTGGTGTATCAGAGCATGAGAAGCAGGGAAAATTAGATGCACTTCGACCAAAAAATTTGTTTTCATTACTACTTGTCATTGATACCCTGATCTATAATCCAGTGAATATTTTTGCAATTACTATGCTATATGGAAATTAGCATTTTGGCCAGAATATTAATACGTGGTCCATGTACCTCACACTAGCTATTAAAAAGTAGACAGGCTAGTAGTTTGAATGTGGATGAAGTTGGTATGAATGCATATGGTTGAACTATTGGTCTAAATGACAAAGTGTGATTTTTGTACTAAACCACTTTGCATGTTGACAAAGTGTATTTCCTTAAATTTACAAAAACATTAGCTTCCAAGCTGAAGATTCTTTCGTGTGAGAGTTATTATCACACCAAGAAAGTGAGATGGGGGCTTTACCATATGCTAGACAATTCACAAGAAAGCAGAGAAATCTCTTGAGTTAAAAAAAGGAGGCAGCAATAATAAAAACACATATATTTAAATACTGTGTTCCATTTCCATGCATTCTATTATTTAAAACACTGTGGTTGTTTTGGATGTGAGAAAGCAGACTAGTTTTTCTTCTCCAGGGCATGAACAAGAAATCTATGCTTAACTTTTGGATTTGACTATATTCACGTGACCTTGAACAAGTAATTCAACTCCTTGAAATCAGTTACTTCTGCAAAGAGGATTCTAGTAACGCTCAACAAATTCACCTATGACCCACAATTACTTTTCACTGACCTTTCTTCTGTCTTTTTATTTTTCCCTAGTTAGTTTGAAAACTTGTGAGACTTCACTTAAAAATCAGATCTCTGAATTTCTGTTCAACAGAGGGCTTACTGTCAGTTGCACACTTTTTTTTTGCATTATGAATAACAAACTCAGAACGGTGTTTCCATTAAGATACCATACATCTTTATTTTAGGTCAAGGTCTCCAGGGTGCTCAGGGTCTCACTACTAGATCAGACTCATAGTGATTTTCCTGTTTTTGGCCTCCCACATTCTGCAATTACAGGCATGCGCCACCACGCCCAGTCTCAATGGTTGTCTCAGAGCACCCCGGGAGCAGGCCGGGGATCGAATCCCTGGCCCCTGCACCTGCCTGCAGGCACTTTAATCCACTGAACTATTTGGCCAGCTGCCAAGATACCATATATTTTCTCCCCTTTACCATCATAAACTCTCTCAACATTAGGAATAAGTGTTAGTTCTACTTACCTATGCTTATTGTTGTTTTTCTTATACTATATTTTTCATTACCTGCATTTTTATCTAAAATGAAACAACATGAAAGTCTAAAATACCCTCATACTTCAAAATTAGATGGACAGACCAGCGTTTCTTTTTAAAATTAAGTCGATATCCTTGATTTTAATTCCTAACAAAGGGGCCCATGTTGGACGAATGGAAGCTTCCCCTACGTTACTTGCTCAGCTTGTGCAGCGTTTGAATTTGTCATACCTGCTCCATTCACCAATAAAATGTTACTTCTACTGCTTGAAGAAATTTCTCAACAGGTGCCTTCTTCTTAACATTTCATTGGTGACAGAAAAAGAGAAAATGGCTTTGAGATGACTCTGGTCTAATTGCAACAAGAAGGGCTTTTAACTTATGCTCTGTAAAGCTTCCAAAAGCAGGCTTCTAGGATCAGGCAAGTGGCATGCTCACCACTTACAAGTAATTTGCATCAAGTCAAGGGCATTTTTAAGGCAACTGGGTGCCAGAGGGAGTAGCTCTCTCAGCCAGATTTCTACTTTGGTCTGAAATCCTTTATCTCCGTAGTAAATTGAATTGAAGACTCCTATCTTGGTTGGTGCTTTTATTTGTGGCAGTCATAGAGACCCAAGCAACATGGGAAGTGGGAAGAAAGAAGTTAGAAATAATAGTATTTTATTTATTTATTTAGGACAGGGTGTACAGGGTGTACAGGGTCTCACTGCATAGATCAGACTCATAGTAATCCTCCTGTTTACAGCCTTCTAAGTGCTGGGATTACAGGTGTATGCCAATTTGCTCTGTCTTAATTGCTGTCTCAGCATGCCCCAGGGACAAAACCAGCATGGCAGGCTTGGGATTGAACTCCTGGCCCCTGGCCCCTGTGCATGCCTAAGCAGATGCTTTAATCCACTGAGCTGCTTGGCTGGCTCTACAAATAAATAGTATCTAGTACCCTTCTGTAATAATAGATACAATGAATTGCTTATACTATGTGCCAGGTGCAATGTGAAACATTTTACCTATGTTATCCAACATATTCCTTGGAATTGCCATATGAGGGATGTGTCATTTTTGCTGATTTACATGGGCAGTCTAGACTGAGAGGATGAAGCTGGTTCAAGGTCACACAGATCACACTGGAGAGCTAGTCTATTGTGACTGAGTCTGCTCTAGACCAGTCTGTTGTAGTACACAGTGGCCTTCAGAATTTTGAGAAAGATCAGAGGAGAAAACAAACAACTTACTTATGCAACAATATAAAACCTTTTTCCTCCTTCAAATGTGGTAATCTTTGCTACCACTATGTATTTTTATCTTCCTATAATTTATATTTTAGAAACTCTTTCATACATAGTTAATGCTCATAATAAACCTGGGAGACCAGTAGGGTAAGACTTTCTCCCACTTCATCTTGTAAATCAACACTTGAGCCCCAGAAAAATTAAGTGATTTGCCCAAGGGCATTCCTCTAAGGGAACTGAGCTGGAAACTTCTTGTGTCATATTCACACTACCTCCCACCATGTGACACTACTCCCTTTTTTCTGTGTTAGTTTGAGTTTACAAGACTATGTATAAAATACAATGTTCTCTCGCATAGTGAGCAAGCTTAACAAACATTCTATGTAAACAGTAAAATATTTTCTTCTTTCTCAGAATTTTTTCTTTCAGTGCTGTAGTTCAGATTGTAATTTACAGGATATTATTGAAAATTGAAATGCAATGATTTCACAGTCTCATTGTATTAACTGTATCCACCCTCCTATCTTCTGTGGATGAAATTTGCAAACCAGCATGACATCTTGGAAAAGTAATTGTGAGGATTTTTTTCTTGCAGTAGCTGGGAAACTGTAATTGTCCTCTCACTTAGACAGGTGCTGATGAGAATGAGATGGACATTGAACTTTGCTCATTTCTGTAGATAGAGATTACCCTCATGACTCAGATGAAGTTATGCCAAAGTTATAAAAAATACAAGAAAAATGGTTGAGATAGATCTGGACTGATAACTACTACCCAGTAGATGAAGGTCAGCTAACACTTTCCCTCCTGTTTTGGTTTGGATGTAGAATGTTCTCTCAGAAATTCACATTGAAAATTGACTCTCATTGTAAGTGTTGGGAAATAGTAGGAATTTTAAGAAGTTTAAGAAGTGATTTTAAAAAGTGGGTAGTTAGGATGGATTAATGCCGCCAACCTGGGCCTCAATTAATTCTCATGAGAAGCGGCTGTTAAAAAGTGAGACACTCCCTGTGAGAGCTTGAGAGAAAGTTTTCTCTTCATGTGACTCTCCCCAGGCACACTTTAGAACTTCAATCTCTTTCCTCTGTGGTTCCACAATCTCCTTGCTCAGAAAATTTGGAGCTCACCTGAGTCTCATGATATTGCAGTACAGGTTCTCCTATGTCCTGAGTCTTCGCTGACCTTGAAAGGCTAGGGCCAAAATGTTGGCTGGCCTTGTGGCTCTTCTATTTCTCCAGCTCTGACTTGGGATCTTAGGTTGTTAACCATCCAGAAGAAAAGCTGATTAGTATCCTGCAGCATATGCCATTCACTTTGCCTCATCTGACTCAATTGATTTTACTTGTTGTACGTTTCCTTTTGTATTTCTGCTTTTCACTTGTTATACTAGGGAGGCTATACGATATTTACACATGTGTGTCTGGTTTATTTCACTTATGAGTATATGTTCAAGTGGCATCCACTTCAGTATAAATGCTTCAAACTTATCATTCTTAATAGCTGAGTAATACTCCATTATATAAAAATACCATATCTTTTTCAACCATTCCTCATGTGATGGACAGCATTGGCCATGACTCATCCACATGGATGACACAGACAAAGGAACTACAGAATAATGTACAGGACTGCAAGATAAACCCTGAGAGGACTTCAATGACCACATAGGAAATGTAAAGTTCTTGTGTTGGTATATAAGTTTTGATCTACCTAGGTCTTAACCATCCAGCACAAAAGTATAAAAGTATAAAAATGAAGTATACATAGTGAGCCCATAATATTAAGCTGAGCTGTAAATGGATATGGTCGACAACTTCTTTGAATAACTCACTATGGTTGCAGAATGCTGGACTGTGTTGGATTGTGGTGTTGAGTTCAAGCACCTAAGTTAGTTGAATGTCAATGGAATGCCCACTTTTGACAGGTGCAGACAAAGGAAGGGTTGTAGAAAGAAAAAATCATGATGTGTGTGTATAGACAGTACAGTTGGGATAGATAACACTGTGCTTCTACATAATTCTATGAGAGGCAAGATCTGCACTAATGGTGGTTGGACAGGATATTATGTCAGCTTTTAGTACTATGGCCATCCACTAGGTAAATAATTATTGAATTTTTGATATAATTCAGCTATAAAAAATATAAGTAAGCAACTACACTCTTAATTCACTGATAAGAGATATCTGCTAAAATAATATCTGTAAATATAATATCATGTATGTACCTTGTACAATACCAAAACGTTATGAAAACAGTTTGCAATGTATTAATTCATCGAATCTGTATGATTAAGGTGTCTTGAAACTGTCTGATTGACATTTGTATTTTAATAAAAATAAATGAAAAAAAAAAAAGTGAGACACTCCTTTTGTTTTTCTGCTTCTGTTGGTGTCTGCTTGCCCTGGAACCCACGAGAAGTTTAGTAGATACTGGAAATATTTTCTTGGATTTTCCAGCTTTTAGAATCATAAACCACAGTAAACTTCTCTGCTTTATAAGTTATTTCTTTTGATGATTTTTGTTATAACAAAAGAAGTGGGTGAATATATTTCTCAAATTCAAAGACATCAGCTTTAAAAACTAAGTCTATCTATCTATCAACTGAGCTATCTATCTATCTATCTATCTATCTATTATCTATCATCTATCTATCTCTACATGAATATTACCAAGGCGGTGTCATAAAATGTAACTTTTCTTAAATTGTATTTCATGAAATGCTAATAGAGGTTCTGAAAAACATATACTTGACATTATTTTCCTCTCTAAAACATTTTTAAAAACATGTTAGAGAGCTGTTTGCAGAAAGTTGCATTGTATCTGCAAACACATTACAGATTACATAGGAGATTATCCTAAATTTTTATATGAGTCAAAACATGCTTGGGTTTGGATGAGTCAGCTATATTTATTTCCCTTAAGTAGTAAGTGTGATTAGTTTCCTAACTCCTTTGTAATCAAGTATTAAAATATAAGATTGAGTGAGCTGCTCCTTTCCAGACAAAGACTGGGCCACAGACAATTCTCTGTATTTTTCTCTTTTGGAGGATCAATGATTTCAGAGATTTGTATAGTACAAGTTCAGTGTGGTTGATCCACAGCTTCACTTTATAAGATCTCAAGAAACAGTCTTTGAATCTAAGCCCAAAACAGAGCCAACTACCAAAACCAAACATTTAGTAGATCCTCACAGCAGCGGTAATATGCTATTATTGTTTTAAATAACTGCAGATTGAGAATTTACCTATTTCAACTTCTTTCTTTCTTTCCTTCCTTCCTTCCTTCCTTCCTTCCTTCCTTCCTTCCTTCCTTCCTTCCTTCCTTCCTTCTTTCTTTCTTTCTTTCTTTCTTTCTTTCTTTCTTTCTTTCTATGTATTTAGGGCAGGGTCTACAGGGTCTCACTATATAGATTGGACTTGAGTGATTCTCCTGTTTTCAGACTCCCAAGCACTGGGATTACAGGCGTGCACTACCACAGCCAGCACACCACACAGGGACTGAATCCTGTCACTGCACTCTGCCTAAGCAGGTACTGTAGTCCGCTGAGCTATCTGGCTGACTCTAGTACTTTAAAGCGGAATTAATCCAGGGAAGATGTCAAGCATATTTCTTGACATACTAGACATGCTTAGTGATCATCATCTTAATTTTCCTCTTTGTTATCATTATTCATTAAAGCATTATTGAAGTGGACTCACATATTATTACTTTCAAGCAGCTTGCTTAATTTTGAATGGCATTAGAACTAGGCCAGAGTTAACATTAAGTGTTTGCTTCTCCTTAATTTTGATTACTGAATGCAATAAGTTTTATTGAAATGTTTACAAAAGATACATTAAACAAAAATTCCTGAAAACTACTTATAATATTTGGAGTTCTTGTTGGAAGAAAATAAAAAGTATTAGCATTCAAAAATTGTGATTGCACATGAAACCTATTACTTTTGTTCAAGAGCCCAAGATTATGTTTAAGTATGGTACAGTCTATAGGAATGATCGACCTGAAGAAACAAGTCCACCTTTAGGGCCCCTCATGAGTGTGCTGATCACTGACTTGACAGATTGTTGACTGGAATACTGAATGGATTTTTGAAATGATGGTACCAGAAAGTTCCACTTCCACAGCAGCCAGATGAAGTCATTCAGTGTTGGTATCAGTCTCCCTATCGTTGCTATGGTAACTTGGCATGCTGGTTAATTGTACAGAGGACTTGTATTCTAGGTGTCTTCTGTTGCCTGTCTTAGATGACATTGTTCTTTATCAAGATTGCTGGTATCAAAGGAGATTCTTTTTTTTTTTTTTTTTTTTTTCCGGAACCGGGGATTTAACTCAGGCCCTTGCACTTCCAGGGAAGCGCTTATTTTACTGAGCCATCTCCCCGGCCCCACAAAGGAGATTCTTAACTCATCACATAGGAGTTGAACATTCAGAGACATGACTGTGATATACGATGATAAACACTTGTAGTTTTGGTGCATAAATCCACAAATTTTTATAACAAATTTTTATCCTTTTTTTCTTAACTCTAGACTGTCAGGAAAATTTCATTTTTCCTACCTGTCAAACATTATTTTCTTCTGTATATAGCAGTCTTATTTTCTTTGGGGAAATCTACCCACTCACTATCATGTGTTTCTAGGGCAACTGTCTCTATCCCTTTCCTCAGGAATGATGCTGTGTCTCAGCTAGTGGTATCACATCCTTCCATTCAGAGAGACTGGTTCAGGAATGATGATTCTCAATTCAAGCCATTGTAAGTCACAATGATACTAATGTTGGAAAAAGGTTTTCTTTCTCTTCTCCCTTAAGTAGATATAGATATGAGGATGAATACTTAGACCTGCTAGTATCCATCATGTCATCATGAATATCCTTGAATGCCAACCAGTGAGAGAAATGAAGAACACTCTGAATTTACTTAGAGTCCAAGTATCTTGAGCTATTGAGGCTTAAAGCTAAGTGCCCTTGGGATTTTCAGACAGGTGATTTGTTTTTCATCTTAAGCTGATCAGGGATGTGTTTTCTGTCATTTGCACTGGAGCGAGTACTTCCCAATGTGACCAAAGAAAATAAGAAAGCTAAAATTGTGTGACAGCAATCTATGGTAATCAAAGCTACAAAATCCTATGAGTATAAGCTAGCCCCCAAGCTCCTATTTAATTTTGTGCTTTAATAATAGATTAATGACTAATACTCAGCATATTCATAGAACATATAATAGTTGTGTGATGCAATGGAAAAAATATGGGCTTAGGATAGAAAATAGTGGTGAATACAGGTGTTACAGCCTTCTATCCACAGACTCATAATAAGTTATTTACAGTTTCAGTCCCATCTGCAAAAGGTCTGCTTTGACATTTAAATCAAATTACAAGTTTAAAACAACACATAGCTGCCCAGTATACATATACATATACATATACATATACATATACATATACATATACATATACATATACATACATACATACATATATATATGTGTGTGTGTGTGTGTTACAGACACACCTTTCATAGCTTTGCTTTCATCTTATCTACTCATTCTCTAGTGCAAAAAATTTCTTTTTATCCATTCATGACTAGGTTCATTGATTCAATGAGTCATTCATTAATTTCATTCTCCAATGAATTTCTCTAAGTTTTTTATCCTTTTATTTAAATTACACATAACCATGCATTGTGAGTTACAAAGCCAGGGCCGTGGAAGCTCAAGGGAATGCACATTTGGAAATAAGTTGCTTTTCTTCTAACAGATTTCCGCAAATATAATACATGGTAAATCTTCTTATGCTTTGAAGATCTTAGAGACATTCTTGAAAACAATAAAAAGTACTGAAAATTCCTCAGAAATAGCTTTTTAAACACAATTAAATTATTGGAGAGAAGATGCTTTGTCATCCTGAAGGTACATGTCCTTGAACCTAATTTGACCGAGTTGTAATCTGCTGATGACTTGATTATATGTCTGTCTCAGCAGGGGGGTTCAAATGAGGTTATGTTATTAACATTTACTTCCTTTTTTTTGAGAAGTGAGTGATTTTGTTCTCTTATAAGGACACTTGCAATGGACTTTGGGGTATTTTCTATTGGAATTGCTTAGACAGAAGCTAGTATTTTCGAGTTCTAAGAATTAAAGGAAGAAACCAACAGATGTTATTGTTTAGAATTAGATTGTTCTTTAACAGTTGGTGTGCTGAGTGTGAAATTATAGATGAGCCTGTCAGAACAGGGGAAGAGGTGTGAAAAACATGAAGAGGAATGGGACAAAAGAAAGAGGAAAGGAACTTATAGATCTTCTCAAATAAACTTTGCAACCTACAGCGTTAGGGTTCTAATCTTTAAATTGCATTTTATTATTTTTCTAAATAATGTTGGATCTTTTTGTGGGGCAAGGCATCAGAAAGTAGTACAAGCTTCTACTTGACATGCTAATTTCTGACATCAGTTTTGCGTATAACCTGATACCAAAATAAAGATATTATACTTTTATTAAATCACTGTTATGGTTTTGTCTAGTTGTCCCCCCAAAGCCTCATGTAGTCATGAGGCGGGGACTTCTAGAGTTTGTGATTAACTCATGATGTACTGGGATTATATGTGATCCAAGGCTGGGATTATGGGTTTTAGTATTGCTGGGATTATGGGTGTGAGTACTTCCTCCAGCCTGGGGCAGATAGCCTGAATGTAATATAACGGATAGAAAGACAGACTTTCTTTTAGAGATTGTTCTTTGTTGTTGCTGTTCAGCCGCCATGAACTGCTGCTCTCTGCCATGTGCCCCTCTGCCTTGGAGCCAGCTGAATATGGACTGAAACCTCCAGTAACTTTAAGCTAAATAAACCTTTCCTTCTTTCATTTTGGGTGTTGGGTGTTTGTCTCAGCAACAAGGAAAGAGTAAGTAAGACAATCACAAATACAAAAAAGTTAATTATAAATACATGAAATCAATAGGCAGCTATGCTCAAATGAGTGGAAATAACAGCTTAAATATTCTGCAATAAGGAAAGTATATCAATCCACAGATCACTTTATATTAGTTATTGGTGATTAATTCTCTCCAGTATAGCTAAAGTGATTTAAAGTTCTACTTCTTTTTCTGTCTGGGAACTTTTTGGACAAATTTTTCCTATAATTTTCTGAGTACATGTTGCAATGAAAATTATTATTTCTTTTCTTGTTTGGTTTCTTGAATTCCCATTGAAGGTGTTTAAAGGTAGAAAGTGAACTTTTGTCACTGCTGTACTTCCACCAGCTAGCACAATGTCTAGCACATATTAAGAATTTAATAAATTGGTGAAGAAGTCAACAAATAATATATCGCACTAGCCATGATATTCTAACTTACTATGCTCTGGATTTATCTATTATGATACTAACAATACTTTTTCTTGGACATAGATTGACAATGAAAAGGAGAGCTCATGAGATTTTAAAAAAGAAATTCAGCTAAAGAATTTGAATGCTTTTTCTCCAAAAAGCAATTTGAATTTTTTTTCTGAAGTTGACCTTGGGACGTGTTTCCCAAATCAATTAATATGCCAGATTTCCTAGTCTTCTTTAGTAAATGCTGCCATTAATATTCTCAGTGCATAATTTTACTTGTAAGTGCGCAAGTACTTGGAAAATCAAAAATAACCTTAAGAATCATTTGATTGGCACTCAACACCCAGAAGCATGTAAAAACAAATTAAATTCTATAAAATACTTGTCACAAAAATGTACAAGCAACACTGTTAAATGAAAACAAACCAGTAAGTACCTATGGGGTATCACACAGAATAGGTAATTATTTAGTTTAAAATACAGGTCCCTGAGGGTGAGCAGAGCAAGATTCTATTTCTACTTCTTCCCACTGTAGTGCTTTGAAATATTCATTGTTGCTTTTTTTCCCCTGACTTTCATTTTCTTTAAGCACAAAAATAGTTTATTCCAATTTATTTTGAAGGTTTTTTTTTAGCTTTAAAATGCTATTTCTTCATAATTTTAATTTTATCTACAAATCACTGGAAAATAATTTATTTATAAAATGCAGTCCACTCTTCTCTATAAACACACCTGTTTTGTAATGGGTCTATGACTGTATTCACATTGAAAACCGTACTATCTTGGCATGGTTCATCTGAAGACTTGTAATATTTGAGGACGGGTTATATATTTTTGCCCTTAAGCTTTTAAAAAAATCTAACCCTGTTTAAAGGTATTAGAGTATGTTCTTCCTCTGTTGGAGCTTGTTCTAAGCTCTTTGGATGCTTGGAGAATGCTGATACATCTGGAAAACAATTTCCCTTTTCCTTCTTTACAACATGCCATAAAGAAATATAATCACATCATGAGTATTCATTTATACAGCCAAGATTCTTTCTTAGCTCGTTCTTCAATAGGAACAAAATAACCTTAAAGTTTACATTTTGCTTCACTGTATGAATTTTTTAAGTGGCTGAGTGGAATGGAAATAGTTATGGAAGATTTATCTTTTTTGTCCAAACATTTTCAAGGTGATATTTTGCTTCTAGTTGGCCCTAACAGAATACAGAGATATTAGCTATATAATTTTCTTTTCTTGTATACAATGTACTGTGATGCTTTAAACAGTTTTCAGGGAAGAGAAGAGGCAATCTAGACCCAAAGCAGATCAACTTCTATTTACAAGCTTGTGATAAATTTGTAGAGATTCCATTAAAGATACATGGTCACACCAGAATTTTCAATACAGTTGTTGACACAGTATGTGTGGAATGTTTTCAGGTTTATTGTGTTTTCTATGTTCTTCTATTGCTTATATTCAGTAGCAAGATATCATTCTTTGATATTCTGTGACAAGTACAATAACATAGAAGTTTTAAAAGTGGTTATACTTTGTACTGAAAATGTTTGTCAAATGTTTACTTATTTAAAATAGCTAAACTAAGATCTGAGATTCTGGCTTTCAATAGAAATAATACAATTCGGGAGATGATATTTTAAAGTAAAAAATGACAGGATACTACTAATGAAAACTGAATGGACAGTGTCATTTTTTTTTACAAAGCATTTATCTTCAGTATTTTGGAAGGGCAATTGTAAGCCACTAAATTATCATGGTTTCTAGAAGCTGGTCAGCTTGCCTAGCTCAGCAGTCATGAGCAATACTGGGTGGATCATCAAATAGACACTTTCTCTCTGAGCCTTTCCTTATGGCTGCCTCTCTGGGCTGCAGTCTCTTCTAACAGCAAGATATTCTCAGCATTTGGCATAAAACTGAGTGATAAAGTTAATCACTTTATATTCTTTTCATTTTATCACTTTTTTCTAGCTCTGTACATTCTTTTCCTGCTGATCTACAGAAAACCTCTTTTAAAATTCTATAGTCAGCTTTTCAAGGTGGTAAATTAGAAAAGTCTTAATGCCCTTAGCTAGAAAGCTTAATTAGAAAATCCATTATTAAATGTACTATTTCTTGTTTTATGGTAAATAATAACCATTATGGTACAGAAAGCATAGTATGTAGAATTCAAGAAATCTGGGTTTGAAATCCAGATGAATCATTTTAGCAAGTATTTGGCACATCATTTTACCTATTTAACTCTAATTTCCCTCATTTACATAATACGTAAAGCAAAAAAAAGTGAAACTTCAGAATAAACTAAAATGTAAATAGAAATAATTTATGTAAAACATTTAATATAATGGCTATGACATAGGAGACCCTTAAATTTATTGAATGACTATGATTTGGAGGATATTATCAGGGAAGTGAATAGTTTCATTGGTTAGCCATGAACTACTCAGCATTGCAGTTTAACAAAGAGTGACTAAAGCTTGATCTCTTGAAAAACACAACGTATGAAATTAAAGTGTCCCTCCAGCTGTGGCCAAAGTAGAGTAAGAGTGGGACCTTCATTCTCTCTCTCTTTTGGCCAGCTCAGCCTGCCCTGGGGGTGGGGCTGGTGCAGCATGTAGTGCCTGGGATCGAACTGTGGTCCTTGTGCTCACGTAAACTAGCCCAAACAGGAGCTTTATTCCACTGAGCTATTTTGCCAGCCTCTTTACTCTCTTTTCAGACAACAAAAATCAATGAAATATAAAAATCCTGATTTTTATCGCACAGCAAACCAGGTGATGAAGTACAGTGACTCCTGAGGAGAAGCAAGGGGAATACGGTGATTGCCCCATTTTTTTTTTTTATTTGATGAAGTATTTGTATTCAGACCACATAAAGAACTACTAAAGCAATAAGAAAATGTGTAAATGGAAATGGGAAAAATTTTTAAGTTGTTTCTTTCTTTTCTGATTCTATTTATTCTTTCATTGTAACTGTCCTACTAACCTGTATTGAAAGTCTCATTGTGATTTATTTGTCGTTAAACTTGATAAAAAAGAATCAAACAGCAAAAAAGTAAAAAAATAAACTGATTGAAATTATGAGTACAATTATCTCAGCCATCCTGTATAAATACTTGCATGTTTTTCCTGTCTTTTCTCTTTTCTTTCATCTTTGTTGCTTAAATTAGAACTACATGTGTAAATGTCATATTGTCTCCCTAGTGATTACCCCATTTCTGTCTTGAGAGTTTCTAGGCCATGGCCCTGACTGGAAATCCTCTCCCTAGTTGAAGAAACAGGGCTGTGATTCTGGGGAGAGAAAGGCAACTTTAGTTTATAGGAAGAGAGACAGACAGAGAGAGATATTAGAGAGAGAGATTTACAGAGACTTTTTCACATTTTCAGTGTAGTGATTAGTGTATGTATATGAGGAGCGTAGAACAAAATAATAAAGCTGGAGAAAAAGCCTCAGAAACCCTCATGGCTCATAAAGTATTGAGTGCAGTCCTCAAAGGTTCTTGACTCTTTAGTAGGAAATAATCCAGGAATGGGCAGAGATTTGGTCATGCTGAACAACTCTGAAAAACCAGCTTCAATAGGATCAAAATATTGCCAAGTAACTTAGTTTTGTCATACAGTAAAGCAAAGATATTTACAGCAAAACAAGATGTCTAGTGCCCAATAGAATAAAATTTGTGTCTGACAGTTAAGAATTACCATTCATGTGATATATGAAAATTTAAACTCAATATAAGGAACAAAGCAATTGGTACAAATAGTCTAGCTCTAGAGTTCTCACGCATAAACAGATAAAAAACATTAAAACAGTCATAAATATATTTTATATATTAAACATTTTAAGTATAAACAAATGAGATATTTAAAAACAAATATAATCTTCAGGGATAAAAATAAGTGTTACAATACTGCACACCACTATTAACATGTTAGGTATCACAGAACAAAATATTACTGAACTTGAGACATTAACAGTGTAAACTACAAAATAGAAAATATAGGGGCTATGGAGATGGCTCAGTACAATAAGCACTTCCCTGGCAAGCACAGGGGCGTGAGTTCAATCCCCAGTTCTATATATATATATATATATATATATATATATATATATATATATATATATATGTGTTCTAATCTCTCTCTATATATGTTCTAATATATATATATATATATGTTCTAATATATATATATATATATATATGTGTATATATATATATACATATATATGTGTGTGTGTGTATATATATATATATATATATATATATATACACACAAATGGTGAGCCATGGGACAATTTCAAGTTGCTTAGGAGATGTATGATTGAGGTTTCCAACAGTGCTGAAACAATATATATTTGAATAAATAATGAATTAGATTTCCAAATTTGATAGCAACTTTAAATCCATAGGTCGAAGAAGTATGTAATAAAGTATAAGCAAAAATCTACTAGGAAAACTACATCAACACACACTGTGCAAAAACAGAAATCAGGGCAAATGATCTTAAAAGGAAATGGAGTAGAATATTTTACAGTTATAGGAGTAAGAATAAGAATGGCAATAGGTGTCATTCTAGAAAAAATTCAAGGAGACAATAGAAGAGAACCTTGAAAATACTGAGATAAAACAAGGACAAATACCACAAACTAAGCCAAACTTAAAACTAGACCAAACCCAACCAGAGCAAGCCAAAGCCCATCAGTCAAAAGTTTAAACTTGCAAAGCTACCTTTCAAATTCAAAAAGTAATTTTTTAATCACGAAAATGTTTAGAGAATTCATCAATATGATTGCACTACTAGAAATAACAAAGGGAATAATTTAGATTAAAGAATTCTAGCAGATGGAAAAATTGATCTATGCAAAGAAAATTGAGAGGGCTGCAGATTTATTCAAGGTTAAACATAAATTATTTTTCTTATTATTTAAATATTACTAAGATTATTTACCCTTCAAAATGTACAGCTAAATATTATTTTAAAAATTGAAGAACAATTGTATAAGTCAGGAGTGTTAAAATTCAAGTGTACTGTCAAGAGATTCTGCTACTGTATATAAAGTGGCACATTATAAAATATTATACCTGATAAGTTAAATTTGGATGCTACAAGCCCCCAAATAATTACTAAAATAGCACAATATGCAATGATAGCCTAAATAAAAAAAAAGTGACAAATTAGTATCATAAATTTTTCAATTCATCTATAAGAAGGAAGAAAAAAGAAGGTAACAAAATGAAAGACAAAGATGGCTGGGGCGATGGCTTAGTACAATAAGTGCTTCCCTGGCAAGCACAAGGGCCTGAGTTCAATCTCCAGTTCTGCCAAAAAAAAAAAAAAAAAAAAAAAAAAAAAAAAAAAAAAAAAAAAAAAAAAAAAAAAAAAAAAAAAAAAAAAAAAAAAAAAAAAAAAAAAAAAAAAAAAAAAAAAAAAAAAAAAAAAAAAAAAAAAAAAAAAAAAAAAGAAAAAAGATAAATTTAAATCTGATTATTTATCAATGTAAATATAGTTAATATAAATGGGTAAAATCCTTCAATTACAGGGCTGAGGTGACCCAACTGGATAAAAAAGTGAAGTGCATCTATATGCTACAGGCAAAGGGCTTTAAGTACGCAAACACCAACAGTAAAAATAGACTGCAGGAACACACTAAAATGAATGAAAAAGAAACCAAAATGACTACATGAATAACAGAGCAAAATAGATTACTAAGCAAAGATTAGAAGGGCGTGGAGAATGTCATTTCATAATTTTAAAGGAGCCAACTTTGAGAAATGCATAACAAATCTTTAATCTTCATGTGTATAATGAAAAAAAATTATAGTACATAAAGCAAGAGCTGTTAGAGCTGTTGGAGTCAATAGGCAAATACAAGTGTACTATGAAGATTTCAATTCTTTCCCATAATTGATTTTTTTCTAATACAGGGCCTCACTATGCAGTTTGGACTCATAGTGACCCTCCTGTCTCATTTTCCCCAACATTGGGATTACAGGAGTGTGCCACCATGCCCAGTTACAGGGGAATGGCACTCCTGGGGTTTCTGGCCAGCACTTGCAAGGACTGACAGGTGCTTAGACATTGACAGGTGCTTAGACATATCTTCCCAGCCCCTTAATTGATTGATAGAACAAGAACAATGGGGTATCAGTAAGAATATAAAATATTTGAACAATTATTTAATAGATTTGGCTTAATAAACATTTTATAGAGTACTACATCAATATGTTTTTTTCAGGTACTTGTACAAAATTTACTGAGATCAAATGTATTATTAGCCATAAAAGAAGTTTCAATGCAGAAAGATTTGAACAAAAAAAAAAAAAAAAGGTTTTAAAACATTTATTTGGGGTTAAATCTGAAGTCAATGACAAATATATATCATAAAATATACAATATTTGGGAACTAATCAATATATTTTAAATAAATCAGGTTCAAAATAAAGATCAGAAAAATAAATTTAACAGCACTTTGACCCTGGTCCCAACCTCAGGGTGCACTGAGATGGCAATTGAGACTAGATGTGGTGGCCCACACCTATAATTCCAGAACTTGAGAGGCTGTAAACAGGCGGATCACTACAAGTCTGATCTAGCAGTGAGACCCTGAACAGCCTGTAGACCCTTCCCCCAAAACAAAACAAAAAACAAATCCTATTATGTAGAATAAAAGTACCTTATGATCAGTACAATTTATTTCAAGAATGCAAAGTTGCCTTAAAATTTTAAAACAATCAATGTGTCATATTAAGATACTAAACCCAACTCCACTGATAATCTCAAACATCACTGAAAAGAAACTATGAAAATCCAGCATCCTTTTCCTAAACAAAAATTCTTAGTAAAGCTGAAATAGAGAGGGACCTTTTTCCAACTGAGAACAAGTGTCTATGAAAACGCTAGTGGTAAAATCACATTTAATTAGGAAATAATCAATGATTTTCTCTGCAAATTAGAAGCAACACAAAGATGTGTTGTTTAAGCATTCTGTCAAAATTGTATGAGATGTTCTACAAAATACAATAAAAGAAGATAATTACAAGTCATGCATTTGATGAGGAAGCCGTAGAACTGTCTTTATTCAATACAATATACAAAATGACCAATGGAAGATATGAAAAATCCTACTAGACTCAATAGCAAAATTTAGTGGTACTTTGGGACCTAACATCAATATAGAAATATTAATTCTGTTTCTGTGTGCCAACAACAAATAATAAGAAATTTCATTTTAAAGGCACACTGATTACAATAGCATTATAATGAAATGCATTGGAATTAAACTGGCCAAAGATGTAAAATATCTATAGAGTAAACACTGTGAAATATTGCCAAAGTTAAAGAACTTCATAAATAAAGATACAGACCATAATCATCAACTTCAAAACTTAAAATCGTTAAGACATCAGTTTTCCCCAGACAGATTTATAGGTTTTATGCAGTGCCCAGACAAAGCTTAATAGGCTTCTTTGGGGAAGAATGAAAGAAGCGCTGAATGAAAGGGAGAGCATGGTGAGTGGTTCCCTTGACCCAGTGTCCTAGAAGATGTGGAGTGGCGTGTGAGGACAAAAGTTCCTGGGGTGGGGTGGGGTGGGGCAGCGCAGACTAGAAGAAGGGATCATGAGCGGGTGGGGGTGAGGTTTGGGAGGGATGGATACCTGCATTCCCTTGACTGTGGCAACCATTCATGGGTATGCGTGTCACAACACTAGCACACTTTTAGCTGGTAATTAAGTCATTAAAACATTCAGTTATAAAAGTAAAATACTTAAAAGAATAAAATGTACACTACTTGTGGATATTCAACAGTTATGTATATTTCATTATAAATATAAATGAAACCATCACATACATGAATAATTGGTTATTTGGGAGAAATAAATAAAGTGGAATGGAGAAAGAAGAGGATTTTTAGTAAATGGTCCTAAAGAACTAAAAACAGTTTAATCAGTTCCTTACATCATATTGACAAATAAACATAAAATGGATCATAGACATAAATATAAAACATGAAACTGAAATATAGAAGAAAATATAGGAAAAAATAGTTTTAACTTTTTGGTAAAAACCAGAAATGATATAGAATTTTGCTGAACAAAATGATAGGAAAGAAATTTAACAATGGTTGCTATATATAGCATATTACTGTCCTCAAATTATGTTCAGACTGCCAGACACATGTACCCAAAATTGGTTTTAAAAAAAGGTAAAAAAATATAAAAAGGACTGGTGAGATAGCTCAATGGATTAAGCGCCTGCTTAGGCACGTGCAGGGACCTGCAGGCGAGCCCGGGCACCATGTGCCACACTGGCCCCATAGCCAGGCGTGCTGAGCCAGCCCCTGAGTCCGGGAGTGGTGGCATGTGCCTGTAATCCCAGAGCTGGGGAGGCTGAAAACAGGAGTTTGATTAAGCCTACTCAAAATTTTTGTTCTTAAAAAAGCAACAGATGGAATAAAAAGGTACCATTTATAGACAAAAATAGTTACAAAATGTTATGGTTTGTGTCAAGATGTACCTCCCCCCACCCACCAAGGTGATATGTGGTCATTAGGTCTTCTTGGAGGTGGCTGAATCTAGATTATGTGATTGATTCCTAGTGCAATATTGGGGTTAAAGGTGTTGGGTTAAGGGTGGGTGATTCCTGGATCAGCCCACTGATTGGATTGGCACACCCTAACCCAAGTAAAATGGGTACAATAGAAGGGATGAAAGAGGCTTATCTTGTTCTCTCTCATTGCTTCTGCTGTCTTCTGCCTCCATGAGCTATTGCTACTATGAGCTATTGCCTTCACCCTTCCTTGGATCTAGGATTATGGACTGAAACCTTTACAAACTATGAGCTAAGTCGACTTTTCCTCCCCTAACTTTGGATGTCAAGCATTTTGTCTCAGCAATGAGAAAAGTAACTGAGACATGAAACATATATATTTAATAAAGTATTTCTGGAACATGAAAAAACTCCAAATTCAATGATAAATGAGAAATAATTCTTTTAAAATGAGTAAATGATTTGAACAGGTGCTTCACCAGAGATACATATGTAGAAAGTTAGCAGATAAAACGATGTTCATCATCAAATCATTATAAAAACATAGTCTGATGAATTTATCTAAGAAGCTACAATTAAACAGGAATAATGACCCCAAGCATTGGTGGAGATGTGCATGGAATGGATGTCTCATACAATTCTATGGAAATTTGCACAGCCAATGTGAAACAGTTTGGCATTTTTAAATAAGCTAAATGTAAACTCACCATATGATCTAGCATTCTACTTCTAGGTGCTTTATAATGGACAAGAAAACATGACTATACAAAAAACTCATATGGGGCTATTTGGGGGTACCTTTTGCAACAATCAAAAACTAGAACTCTTTCCAACGAGTGAAGAGATGAACTGTGCTACAGCTGTAGAATGGAATGCTATTCAGTCGCTTATAAAAGAATGAACTGTTGATACACACCAAAACATAGCTGGGTCTCAAAAACTAATTATTCCCAGTGAAAGCAGGTAGACACAAGGGAGAGCATGGTGGGTGAATCCATCTGTACACTGGATAGAAGATGCAGAGTGATGTGTGAGGATGGAAACAGGAAGAAACTTCCTGGGGTGGGACATGCAGTGAGGTGTTCTGGTTCCATGAGTCTGGGATGGCACAGATGTTTGCAACCTAAGTAGTTATGGAGGGGGTGATTTTGGTACAAGTATCATGCTGTGTACTGAGAACTGCTGTTAAAGAACATGGGCTTTGAAGTTTTCTAGAGGAGGAACAAATTTCAGGGACATATCTGAGGGCAACTTACTTCCTTTAGTTGAGTTCTGTTCTCTCCTCTCTAATTACTGATTATAATGATTTTCTTTTTATAGGAATATTGTATACATCAACTATATTAATTCCTTCAAAGCAACTAAAACCTACAAGGACTGAAAAAAAGATGACAGCTGGTATTATTCTTAGCTGTCATTAGATCAGGGGTTGAGAAAGCATCTGGGAAGAGCAACTGGTGCCTTCACTCCGCCATGACAGGCATTCCATTGCACTATAGTTTCCCAGCATGCCCTGTTCGCCATTTGGTGCGTATCCAACTTTCCTCCCCACCTTCTTGTTGCCTCCTTGTCAAGTTTTATGATTAATAAGACCAAGTATGCTCAACACTGGTATCATTCTTAGAACTTGGAAATTATATCTAATGCCCTAGCTAAGTCCCTCACATTTTAGTGGCATTAATCATGACTATTTTAGAAATGAAAGAGCTTGTGAGCATGAGAATATTTATGAGTATGTGTGTGTTTACATATAGGATGTGTGGTATAAGGACCCTAGTTGAACAGCTTTTCAATTGATTTCAAATGACTTTGCATAAAGGACTGGTTACTTTATTTGAATCAGAAATCTGATCACTTCATTTCATGACAGTAGAAACAGCATCCAATTTTGTATCTGTAGGAATTATGACTTGAAGGGCTCATGTGCTTTCATCCTCCTGTGTTGCTTTTCACTGTCATTGCTTTCCATTCTTAGTCATAAGAACAAAGTTAATGGAGAACCATTTACATTATGTGTGTGACATCCATTCTTGTGCTTTGAGTCCTGCCCCATGTTAATTCCTAAAACAGAATTCTGGAGTGAGGAGGCTTTCAAGATTTGCACAGACCACTGGCAACTATTTTGCCATTTCACAATGATGGAATCTAATGAAGCTTTGCCTCTAGGAAGACAGGTACGTAGCTTTATGAACCTTTCTGCAAAACTCATCAATGTGATAAGGAAGGGAGAATCCCCAATTGGGCGGCTACTGACAGCCAGCAATATTTATGGCCAGTTTTTGCCATTGTTTTAAACAGATGAAACACATGTGAACAAAATGTGTATACACACAGCAGTTTTCTATTTCCCTTTTCTCCTTTAAGGTGCAACCAGCCACAAACATGTTTCAAAAGAGGTCTAAAATTCCAGGTAGATCAATTTGGAGTGGCTCAGAGCTACATTTAAATATCAGAGGTCTTCCTGCAAGGGCTTCGGCCTCAGCCACAGCAATTTCTGCCGGGTTTCCCACTTACAAAGTATTTGTCAGACAAAGTATTTATTAGTTGACGTGTATCTTGGTCCCCATTTCATACCACACTTCTGATTTATTTTTCAGTTGAATAATTTGATTTCTAAAGTTCAATATTTTCACCTACAATCAATTTTCTTCCACTGCCCTGATATGAAAGAAACTTTTTTTTTTCTTATTTTTACACTAACTTTTGGCCATTTTTACCATATAGTTTCAGATAATATATGTGGTCATATTCTTTCCCTTCTGAACTATTCGTAAAGTACAATCAGCCCTCTCTGCAGAGTTATCTAAGACAAATGAAAGACTGTTTAACCCATCGAAGTGTGCTGGTGTTAGCCTATGACCTAGTAGGTACACACACACACACACACCACACACACACATATACACACAAACACATATACATGTTCATAATAGTCTTGTTTTCACAATCTCTTTCATTTCGAAAATGTTCACACTTCACTGCATTAAAACTTGAGGGAAATAGTTGGGACATTGGGGCACTAAGTAAATACCATATATTCTTCCAATGTTGAATATTCTTGGTCTTATTAGATGAGTAAGTCCTAGAATATAACCAGAAAACAACAGAAAAGTGAGTCCAAAGATGAGGAGACTTGGGTGCTTGAAGATTTGGTCAAAGAACAAGGGATGCTGGGAGTTTGGTGTGAAAATGGGTGTAGCTGATAGTTCACTGAGAGAAACAGTTGCCCTTTCCATATGTCTTCTAATCATCTGGTTTAATGATAATGCTTAATCTAGAAATGAACAGCAACAGCAGATCTCATCTGTGGAGCCCTTTCTCTGTGTTTTTCAAGGTTTTACATACTTGATCTTTACAATTACATAATGTATGCCACCAAGAGTGAAACTGAATAAATTATAGTATTATTTTACATTGAAGTGACAGGCACATTACAAAGTCTATTTTGTTTTAATGAAGCTTTTCCTAACAAACAGAAGCTCTAGGTGTCCAGAGTAAGATTATGAAGCAGCAAAATTTCAATCTAGGTTTAGTTTCATGTATCAGTCAGACTTTCTTCTAGGTCACTTTGCTCTACCTCCCACTAGTTAATGTAGGAAGAGCTTCTTAGTGGTAAACCAAACCAAATTTAATATGAAAGAAATATGAGAAATAATTTCTTCCCACCACACCAGCATCCTGGTTCCTGTATAAAGAGTATCTTTTTATGCAGCAGAAGGCTAATACATATAAAAAGGTAATTTGATATACCCAAAAGAAAAAAAGAAGATTTAAATTACAACTCTTCTGAAGGACAATATAGATTTCTTTTTCAAAATTAAAAGCATTACTTTTCAACTTAAAATAGCATGCACCTACAGCGTATTGTTGATAGTTTGACTACAACTGCTACAGTGAAACACGTAAATCATCCCTGGTGGAGATTCTTGTGTGAGAAGAGGAGAAAAGCACCAACCGAGCCCGTGTGCTACTCCAGAGGCAGTCAGTGCGATGGCAGGCATTGGTGCAGGGAAAGTGAATAGGAAGAGGTGGTTTGGGGAACCAATTCATAGAAAAGTTGGGGGTTGGAGTTTAGGGGTTATGAGGGGCCCTCCCTGCTAGATCTGGGCTCCCACTGGGATGTTAGAAGGTAAGAAGAATGGGCTACATCGGCTGAGCTCCAAGAATCCCAAGCCAAATGATAAAAGTGAGGCCATGACTGTTGGTTCAGGCCAGGAGGCTGTGAACCTGGCAGGCGCACCCAGAACTATTTTACTCTGTTTACCCATGACACTGTTTACACATGGCTCTGCAAGGTAAAGACCTGAGAAGGTTTAGTCTTATCTGTAAGGAGCTTTCTAGGCTTGTCTTGCTCTAAAGCTTCCAAAGATAATGATAATTCAGTTTTAAATAAAGACAAGGAACACCATCAGAGGTGTGTGTGTGTGTGTGTGTGTGTGTGTGTGTGTGTGTGTGTGATAGAGAGGAGAGAGAGAGAGGAGAGAGAGAGAGAGAGATTACTTAAAATTTACATTAATCAGTGGCACAACTCAGACTGCAGAGCCTATGACCCTACACATCAGGGATAATGGGCAATGAAAGAGTGTGTAGAACTTTCTAATGTGTCTACAGCAAGATGGAGCTTTGCACCGAGTGAGACTGCCTTCTAACCTGTGCATTCAGCAGGAGCAGGGACCAGTTGATTTCTGGGTGCCTCTGAAAGATATGTGGGTGCTGGGCTGTGTGGGGAAAAATTGTGGGTCATCATGGCCTGGGCGCTCACCTGAAATGGACCATAGCATCAGTCCTTTGATGAGACCCTCGCAGAACCAATGAGCCTCCTTAGAAGGATGAGATTATTTCTGGTGTTCATGAATCCTGGAAGGCCTCGTGCCTACCTTTCACAGTCAGATCCTACCTGAATTAATAAGTTTCCCATGTTGCACCTTCACGGATGTGGTTTATTAGAGTTGACTCTACAATCTTTAGAAGATAACAATGGTCTATAAAAAGATTAATTAAAAAGAAGGCTATTGTGTCTCTTCATGGCAACCCACCATACACTGGAGGTTATATTTAAATTTTTTTCTTGATTTTTCCTGCTTTTTTTATTTTTATTTTTGGACCAAATGAGCTCTGTAGAGTCTATTTTTTTTTCTACTTTTAATATTTGTAAAACTTTGGCATTATTTAAAAAAGGAGGCAGATGATGGGTCTGAGTACAGTTCTGGAGGATACACTTAGCAGTGCACCTCATACTGGCTGGAGGGCACACCCTCCTGAGGATAATGTGCTGGTTTGAGAACAAGACAACCAGAGTGTGTGTGCTGAAGCATTTGCATGAGTCCTGCAGGCGCTCCATGCAGTGGTGCACTGAACACTGAAGAGCTGCAGGCCACCCGAAGGGCAGGGCCTGACTTCCAAAGTGTCTCTTTGCAAGGGGGAAGCCATGCACTTTATGGTAGGTTAAATTTAACATCTCGAACACCCATGTAGACAAAACACAGTCTCTAAGTATTTCTCGTAGGTTAAGAGAAACACATGAGAAAAAGAGCTTCAAAGTTTTGTCATGTATTGGTCTTTCAGTGTGCACTGTTCCACAAGCCATGTAGCTCAGGTAACTATAGAAGAGCTGAGTGACTGTCAGGATACAAGGCAGTAAATCTTAGGGTGCCACCATCGTAATATTTCTGAAGTCTAGCTTGCAGTGTGCTTAAAAGGGAATCCTGTAGATCTAGGAGAAAATAGATACAATTATTTGTTGTTATATTTTTGGAGGATAATTTAAGAAAGAAATAGGAAATTATTGCTTGTGACTCATTAATAGAGATGCTTATTTGTTACTCTACTTTGACGTCTGTTTATAAGATTATGATCATTCTGGCCTTCAGTGGTGGAATTGGTGAAATGCAGATTTTGAACTCCTGTCATAAGACATTCTTCCACCATGGACTGTTCAGGATATAGGCTGTGTGTTCCCAGAAAAATTTTCATGTTCAATATGTTTGTTTTATATCTGCATTATGTTTGCTCCTAATGTTTACCTAGGAGGAAGTGAGAAAATTTTAAAGTAAGGTGAAACAGTTGCACCAAACTAGGATGGATTTTTCAAAATAGCTCTATGAAATTGTAAATCAATAGATTTACACAAGTATTTTAGCGATTTCCCTAATAGGTGCATAAAATGGGCAACAAAGCTTTCTAAATGCTTTATAAAAAACCTTATGGTTAAAAGGAGTTAAAAAGTCAAGTGCTAGAAACTATTGATTGGTTAATTTAAGAGTACAAGTTATAATGAGTAATTAGTGTAATTTCTAGCAAGTGATATGCTTTTTTGTTTTTATTCCAGTACTAATTATGAAAATAGAAAAAAGTTGTATTGCCTTGGTTAGGAGTTTTTCTATTTTCAATAGTGATTTTAAATCACAAAGATAATATATGTTTATCACAGGGAATTTAGAAAATATAGGCCAGTGAAAAGAAAAAAAAAACATGCTATCCTACTCTTTGGCATAAGTACTATGAGCATTGTGAAGTATTTCATTCTTGTCTTCTTTGATTTTTAGTACCTGATATTTTCACTTTTAACAAAAGTTTGTATATAGCTTTTGTCTCACTAGTTTAACTTAATGACATATTTAATAATATATTACAAAGATGCATCTTTTTGGATGGAGAGCTTATTAGCTTTTTCCATAATATTATTTGTAATATTTTCTTAGTAATATGTGTAGGTATACATTTCTTAATGTGACCAGTAAATTCTTCAATATTTATGTTTTCAATTTTTCCCAGTATGAAAAAGCTTTGTAATAAATATCTCTTGATGCACATTGTGCATGTTTTTCTGATTATTTATTTTGTTTTCTATTACTAGGAGTGTGCTTGCTGAATCAAGTGTGCAATTTGTTTATTGTCCTTTTAAACAGATGTATCATTTACCCAACTGTATGGAACAATGTTTATGACATTTTATTTTGCCAAATGTAGATGCTATCTTCTCTGAAAATAGAAAGAAACTTAGATACAAAAATTACATTACTTGGGGCAAGAGAGATAGTTCAGGGATCTAAAGCGCTTTCTTAAGCAAGTGTGCAGGGACTGGGGTTTGATCCTGGGCTGTGCCAGCCCTGCCCCCAGAGTGGGCTTAGCTGGCCACAACCTCCCCCAAAAAACCCAGAAAAGCCAGGCGTGGTGGTGCATGCTTGTAATCCCAGCACTCAGGAGGCTGAGGCAGGAGGATTGTTGTGAGTTCGAGACCAGCCTGAGCTACAAAGTGAGCTTAAGGCCAGCCTGAACTGCATAGTGAGACCCTGCCTCAAAAAGACAAAAAAAAAAAAAAAAAAAAAAAAAAAAAAAAAAAAAAAAAAAAAAAAAAAAAAAAAAAAAAACCCAGAAAAATTTACATTACTTTTTTGTATTTTATTTCTTTCATTTTAGTTCTTTGCTTATATGTTTAGAAAGATCTTCTTTATCCTGGGAACGAGACACTACTTACATTATTTAGAAAATTCCTCTATGATTTTGTCTAAAAATTAGTTAATTCAAACAAATTTTATTTTGTATATGGATAAGGTACCTATAATTTGACCTTTTAAAAATGATAATTTCCTGTATAATAGTCTATATTTCTAAACTAAAATATGTACAGCAGATATTTAGCATTACCATAATTGTAGACTAAACTGAAACATACCTAGGTAGTTTTCTGAATTTCTAGTCACTTCTATTTATTTGTTTATTCCTCTTCAAATATCACATAATTGAAAATTATAATGATAATTTCTGTTAATTAGAAAACCAAAGTACAAGATAGAAAATAAACAATATTGTCCATATCACATGTTTGAAATTATATGTAGAATGTCCAGGGGAAGAGGTACACACAGTTTAGTTTTTACATGTATTGTCACATTTCACTCAATCAAGTTGTCCGATTTATATATCCACTAACAGGGTAGAAAAGTGCCTATTTAACAAAACAGAGTAGATTATTAAATTCTAGAAATGTGCTAATCTGCTAGGTAGGTGACAAAAATTTTCCATACTGTGAGTGGATTTGCGTGATTTTTCCTATTCTGAAGGACCATTTTTTATATTATTTTCTGTAGAATGCTCTTTGAAGATCTTTGCTCACTTTTTAAAAAAGAGTCACAAGGATCTTTTTTTTCCTTTATGTGAAAGATTAATCTCTTAGGATATAAGAGTGATTTTTCTTTATATTTTTAATTTATTCACAGTACTTTTCTGATTCATTTTATTATCCTACATGGAGGCTTTTGTCTATTCACTTGAAAAATATAATCAAATTGCTCAGATTTTGTATTTCTTTTAGAAAATTGTATCTCATCTCTGTTCAATTTAAATTTTACCTGAAATTATCTAGGTATACCAATATTATTTGGTACACTGACATAGTGTTTATAACACACAGATCATCTTGGGTTGTTTGTGTATAACTATATCCTGTGTAAATAGTGACAGTTTCATCTCCTTCTTTCTAATTTTTGCACCTGCAATTGTCTTTTCTAATTATACCAGCTGGCTGTCTACTTATCCAGCATTTAGCTGCTGTCACCTGAAGTGTTAAATACAAGTGGGCAGCCTTATCTTACACTTGATTTCATTGGGCAATTCTTTAGGGTTTCTTTATTAAAGTTGATTCTGGTCTTTGGGTCAAGGTAGATATATTTTATCATGGAAAAAAATCAGCTTATTTTGTTGAGATTTTTATGATGATTCATAGCTAATTTTTCTGAGTGATGTAGAAATAGTAACATGATATTTCTCTTCAGTTCAGTTGCAGGACAAATTATAATCATAGAATTCCTATTGTTCCACTCTATTTGAAAACCCGTACTAAATCCCATTGGTTCAGGATGCTTTTATTTTTAGATATTGGTGAGTGGAGCCAGTATCTGCATACTGACCTAGCTTTCTAGTCCTTTTATTTATCTTGAGACAGGGTCTCATTGTCAATTTGCTGCCCAGGCTGTGCTTAAATCTGTAACGCTCTTGTCTCAGCCTCCCAGAGTACTATGACTGCAGGCATGTGCCAGCAGGATTGCTCCTGTTTTGTTGATAAAATAGGAAAAACCTGTTGAGATTAACACATTTTCATGACTTTGGTACAAACATTCAATTGGAATTAAGGCTGTATTTATGCAAGGTCCTTAATATAATTATTAGGTATTTGCTACAGAAAAAGAAAAGTTCATGTAATTTACTAAAGAACCTTTTTTTTTGGACAATTAGTATTTTTTATACCAACTTATAAGATATGTGCATTGTATTCTGCCTTTACAATCTATAGTCCAATGATTTTAGATGGAAGCTTTTGTGCTTGTATTTTAAGACTTCCACATTAGTAATCATGAATACAGTTGCTTTAATTTCATTTTTAAATGATCTTTGATTTATATCAATCTAAAAAGATAATATTAAAATTATTTTTTATAATTTTCATTAAAGGCTCAATGAAATTTCTTAAATTACAGAAGCATGATAGGTTTGTAAAAATTTACTCAATAGCAAGGTTTATGAAACAAAAATAAAAGATTCTCTTATTGTCTACGTCCTCTCTTGATCATTGAATCACAGCTAAATAGTTGTTTCAGAACTTTCCCTGTGCAATATACAAAAACAACAGAAAAGGATTTTAATATAGCTTAATGGGATTAGTAATGATTAAAAATATTTGTATTTTTGATAATATGATACTTGTGTGAACAAAGTTTGTATATTTTTGTTGTTTCATTATTATCCATTTGTAAGTATTTTATATACCAAAGATTTTATCTCTTTTCTTTTCTTTTTAGTTTTTAATTTGCTCCCTAGAAGCAATCAGGCAATCAATGCTTTCATTCTATGGTTTATCTATTTAGCTTTTTTCCTATGCACATAAAATGTAGCATCCATGTACTATAATTTGCATTTCATTTAAAACTGTTTTAAATATATACAATTTAAGATATATACTATATATATGTATATATTACAATGATATACGTAATATAAAGTGTAGTGCACACTCTAGTCTGTTTCTTTTACTGAGCACTAAAAAATGTCAGTCAATCTTTTTAAAGGCTGTGGGTAAATTGTTTTGATAATTTCTTGTTAATTAGAAAACCACCCTTTACTGGGTTTTAAGTATGTATGGAATGTTATGACCAGACATGGCAGTGGTGGTGGTCTGACTCCGAGGTGGTAGGGAGAAACTAGACACGTGAAATAAGCTCAGTATTTTAATAAAGTAAAAAAAAAGTCAGCCCAATTTAAAAAGAACCAATTGCTGAAATAGATCTTTCTTCAAAGAAGATATAAATATGGTTAGAAAGTTCATGAAGATGTTCATTATCATTAATCATTAAGGAGATTCAGATCATAATCACAATATGTAGCAGGTGCCCACCAGTATAGCTAATTTTTTTTTTTTTTTAAACAGAAAATCAGTATTGGTCAGTATGTGGATACATTGTGAAGCTGCTCAATTGCTGGCAGTAATGCAAATTGTGCAACTGCTGCAAAAAGTTGGACTCTTCTTAAAAATGTTAAACATACATATTTCTTGTTATGTAGATCTGGCTTTATCTTGGTCTTAAGCATCCAGCAGAAAAGTATAAGAACAAGGTATAAGCAGGAAAGCCATATTAATATGCTGAGCTGTAAAAGGCTCAAGTCAACAACTTCTGACATTGCCAGTTCTACGGATAACCCATTACTATTATGGACTACTGGACTATATTGGATTATCTTGCCGAATTCATGCACCTACAATATTTAAATGACAATGAAATACCCATCTCTGACAAAACTAAACAAAAAGGGGGATGCAAAGGAAGGACCATTTTGTATCTGTATATACAAAATAGTTAGGATAGATATACAGCTACTTTCTCTTAATTCAAAGAGAAGAAAGATTTGTATTAATAGTGTTTGGACAGGATATCATGTCTGCATCTTGTACTATGAATAACCAGTATGACAACAATATGCAATGTATTAATTATTGAAACTGTCCTACGAATTGGTTTTGAAACTTTCCCATTGCTATTTGTTTCTCAATAAAATTAGTAAAAAAGGTTAAACATAAAAAAATAGAAAACCAAAGTACAAGGCCGAAAATATGCAATATTAGTTTTCCATATCACTTGTCTTTAGATATATGTGGAATGTCCAAGATATGTAGAATATTTCATTATTCTGGTGAATAACTACTGAATGTCCCCTCCCCTGAACTTTTCACTTGTAAAATACAGTGGACATTCTTAGCATAAACATTAGCAAAGCACAACAGGAAGAATTATTGATCAAGTGACAAGAATATTTTGGTGGAAAGTGTTTTCTTAAAAGTTGCTCAGCTCTTCTCAACCTTCTCAACATTTTTCTGAATTTCTTGTAACAAGAGGTATATTTATTCTCAGCTTATTATCAGTTCAAAATTGGTACCTCATTGCTTCAATTTTATCTCCCTTAGTACTTTTGGTTAAATGTATTTTTAATAATTTATTAGACATTTGGATTTTTCTGTGAATCTGCTTTATGTAATCATTTTTTGCTCATTTTTTTTTATCCTGCGGAATTGTTTTTCTTTCTCTTATTTGTCTGAGGGAATGCTTTGTACATGATAGCTATTAACAATTGTGCATGGAAAACAGGCTTCCTCATGTCTTTCTAGAAAGTATTGTATATTATGAAATTATTTCTCTTTCTCCTTTCCAAGCGGCCCATTCCTTTCGCTGTCTTCCTTTTTGGTGGCCTTTTTGCTTAGTCTCTTTGCTTCCTTATTTGTAACACCACTAAACTAGGGGAAGAAATGCGCAAGTAGACATTTCAGCAGGGCTATGTCAACTTAAGTTGAGTTTAGAGTTGAATTTTGAGTTATGAAGAAAATAAGTACTCATCTAAAGCATACAGATGAGTGAAGAAATGTCCTTTCACTTCTAATTTTTCATGATGTACTTTTTCAATTAGAAACATAAATAATGCCTAATTATTTCCAGCGAAAACATTAAACTCACTCGAGAACAACCTAATGAGACGTAAAAAGTGTGATTAGTTATTTGGATGTTCCAATGTTCAAAGATCTCAATAACTGTTCAATTTGTTTTACTTCAGGTGTTTTACAGACTTTATGCATGGATTTTTAATACTTGAGATAAAAATATTAGTATGTGTGGACAACTGAAAAATTGAACAAATGGCTACAGAGCAAGAAGTTTAAATTGATATTAATGTGTATTCAAAATTAATGTATGTTCTTAGATATATGCTAGTCAAATATATATTCAGTTTCCAAATGTTCAAACTATTTATGCGACACTCTACGCTATAGTGTTTCTTTTAAGCGGTTGCTTGATACTAATTTATCTTTTCATAGCATAAAAACAAAAAAAATGTTGTAAAGGATACTACTTATTCACATGAAAAGGCCTACCGGTCAAAGATATACTAAAGAACACCATCTTATAAAAAAAAAACAAGTCATCCAGAAATATATTTTTGGAAGGCTTTTGTGTTTCCAACTCTTGCAGATGTGTAGAGGAAGAATAAAATGCTACCTATATTTAAAATCAAATTCTTATATCAGTCTCCCCAAATAAAAAATTGCCCTCATATTTTGACTCTTAATACATTTGTTATGTGTACTCTGCTTACTCATTCATGTCTTTCTGTAATGCTTCATTTTGTTAAAATTAACTTGATATTCTTGTTGCTGAGCTAACTTTTGTAACAGTGGACAACATTTATGGTTTGGCTTTCTTTGTTGATGACCACTGGAAATTCTGCTGGAAGTAATCTTTGAGACCAATAAATTAAAAAATCCTCTCTCCTTGTTCTTTATAGTAATTAGGGAAAATTTCTAGAAGGTTGTGTCCTTACATGTTTTTCTTTTAGATTACATTGTTGAGACAAAATGAAGGGTACCATTGTTTATCTAGAGAAAAGGTGATTTTCTACTTTGAAACATTAAAAATACTTATTTCTGCATATACTTTTATGTATTTATCCTTAAGCTTCTTTGTTTTGTTTGCTCTTAACTATTCTCCATAGGAGTATTTTGATATTATCTGCATACTGAGTTGTAAGATTAGGTGTGGTAGGTTTTGTATTGTTAATTTTTCATTTTATAACTTTAGTGATTCTTATTCTAGGTCAGTTGTAATTCAAGAAGCCCTAAAGCATCAATCTAACTATGCAAAAGGAGAGTATTGGATAGACAAGACAATCAGCATTTACACAAGTTAAAAAAATATATTTGCCTATCAAAGTCATCAAATTTTATGATTTAAGAAAATATAGAGCATGTTATGACTATGTATAAATTAAAATCTATAGCTTTTTTTTTTACCATAAAGCCATGGAGAGATTTGTTTTGCTGCTGGTTTACATTAATCTAAGAAAATAGCAGGTACATTGAAACAATAGCGTACATAATTATGGGCATATTTACCTTTTCATATATGATGAGCAATTTATAATCTGTTGGAAATTTAAGAAACTGGCCTAGTTATACTTAGTCATGTTAAACACCTGTTTTCCTTTCTAATTCATCTATATATGAATCATACATCTGCTTTCTGGGACAGGCTTTGAAGGAAAGCAGCTAAGACTTGGGATTCAGTTTATTTCTTTAATAAAAACGTGAGTATCATTGGTCATGGGAATTTTAACTGGGCCTTGATTTACTCTTAAAATCATTATACTCGATTGGTACAAGTCAATAGTTGTTAGCATTCAGTGATAGAGGAATAACATCTCTGTGATACATTATAGTGCACCTTCCTCATAATTTTAATATTTAGTTCCCCTAAGGAATAAATGTTTAGAAATAGCAAGAGAAAGTAGAGGTTATCATTTTAAAGTGCTTTGTGGGGGGAAAAATCAGAACTCTAATATGCCTAGTGAGCTCCCACTTGCTTATCAAGGATGCCAATGATATTGATTAACTAATTCAACAATGAAAGATTATGATGTGTACATTTTTGTGAAGCTAGTTTCACTTGAAACAAATTTCTGCTGTAGCATAGGGTAGAACCAGAAAAATCTAGGATGCTGTCAAGTTAAGCCTGCCTAATTGTAGTGGCTGATTTAACATTTGAGGCAGACATTGACTGTAGATATATCTGAACTTCAGTGTAGGACAGGGAGGATGCTATGTTGGTGTGTTTGTAAAAATCAGAACCTTAAGCACATGCTCTAGATACTCTAAATCTGAGTGTGTCCAGATAAGATTATTACTATAAACATAATTATGTCTACCCTAAAAGTAAAGACAAACCTAACTAGAGAAGGAAAGATCCTCCAGAACCCGCAATATACTTCTTAAAGAATAGTCTTCAAGATATGTCAGTCCTATTACTAAAGATTGATTAAATAGCTGAGGTTTTCTTCTTTCTATCCTTGGACAAAATGAAAATAACCAGTCTCTTTTCTACCTCAGACTAGCCATTCATATCCTTTATGACAGTTAGGTTTCCTCTGAGCTTTTCCTTTTCCAGGACGAATTATCTTAACCTCTTAGGTCTATCCTCAGAGGTCCTATTTTTCAACCATGGAATCATTTGATTGTTATTTCCTGTGTCTTTTCCAATTTCTTTAAAATCTCTTTAAAATATAAAACCTTAAATGTGATGTCTGCACACAACAGATAGTTTAGAGTTTAAGGAGTATATTAATTTCTACCCTCTAAGTCATAGTAATGGTCATTATAACAGGTAAGTTGGACAAGAAGCACAAAAGATGCCAGGTGAAAAAAAATGAAAAAAGAATAAAAAAAGAGAAGCCAGGTGAGCATGTAATATTGTAACTTAATGAACTATATGACCAGAAAGAATAAAATATGTACATGAAAAATGTCAGAAGGGTTCACTATAAATCCTTTGGGAAGACACCAAAATACAAAATGTATTACAAAAGCAGCCAGAGCTATTTTTATTTTACTTTAAAAAAAAAACCTTGGTGCTCCTTTTATTAATTATCCTGCTGTGAGGGATAACACTAGTGGGTGAGTTACCATCATCCCAGATCCAGAAAGAAGAAAGAAAGTGCCTGCTTCAGGAAATGGCTGGAGTAAAGTCACAGATCTCAACTTAATTAAGAGCCAGAACTACTTTTCAAAGCAGTATTATGCTAATGGGGGAGCATTTGTGTGCCATTCTCCTGACCTAGATTCATTGTGCTACACTGTCTTTTCTGCAACTTTACATTGACTTTGGGTGATCAGGATTTCCACTCCATGGGGGACAAAAAGAATCCATAACCTCATGCATAAATCAACTCTTCCACTATATGAATTTCTGTGAGGACAAAGCTCTACCATAATAAAAACCTAATGTAAAAATCCTTAAACATTTCTGTCTCTCTTACATAAACCTAAAACATTGATAATTGAATGTGTGTTTTTCTGCCCAATTTGACGTACCTGTCATTCACCCTACTCTCTGTCCTGGGGTACAGTATGCACTACAGAACTAACTGAGCTGCTTCTTTGGCTCTGTATGAGAGAAATAAGTCACTACTGTAAGATGGCACTGTATTATTTCCAATATCCTCTTTATAAATCAATAAGAGATAATAGGGATCACCACAAAGGCAGCTTGCAAGAGCTTTAATTCCCCAGAGGGAAGGCTACAATTTTCACCCATTGCTGGTTTATTTTCACTTTAAAGCTTTAGAAAAAAATAAATCATCTATGCCCATATTGAAAAACCACAGGTAGATTATAGAGAACTCTTGCACTACATGGTGTGCAGGAGTGAAATACTTCTATTTTGTGCTAACCCCTCTCAAAGGCTAATGCAGTGTGGTCTTACCATTCTTGCAGACAGGACAACATTGTTCTGGTTCATAGACTGGGTTGACACACTCAGGAACTGCGCAGTCTGCTACAACACAGTGAACTTCATTGCTGGGCTCACAGCGACACCATTCACATGGAGAGGGCTAGGAACAAATCTAAAATTAGCCCCTTTTCTCCTATAACTTAATGCTTGCACATTCATATGCTGTCAGAAGACAAAACATCAGTGTTTCTATTGGCTTTACTGAATTAACTTCATTTATGATGTGTACCATCATTCTCCCCAGTGGAAGGCAACCTAGACACCGGAGCCAGTGTTGTTTGTAATACACAGCCCACGTTGCTACGAACAACCACAGCACCCACAAATGACATTTCCTACAACCCTATTTTTTTCTTTTCAGAGAAATGTTTGGACAACTAATATCCCAGCCATCTCATTGTTGGTTTCCAGATGCACTGATTGTTCTGCCTTTCTCTTGTAAACAAGGATGATCCTGGAACACAGGAAATATATATATTTTTTCCATTCATCGTTTTTTCTTTTAGAGAAAGAGGCAGATTTCTTGGAAATAAGAAAATGGTAAGCACATGAGTTTACCCTTTGTGTGAACCCTTTTGAAAGCTAACCTAGCTTCTAAATGGCATCTTTTCAATGTGAATTTTAGAGGAGATTGCATTTGGAATTCAAAAATCCAGAGAGAGTGCTTCTTGAAAGATTGAGTGAATACCTTTCATCTTCCCTGCTTGCTTTTATGAATGAACCAAATCTACGAACCAAACCGCTACTATTAAAGAGCCAAAGAGTCTAAAACTAGAATTGAAAAGTAGTTAATTGAGAAAAAATGACAAAAAGTAGAACAGGATTTTTGTATTTAAAGTACTTACCAACCAAGAAAGTGTTCAGGATGTTTGTTTCCTTTGGCTCTTTCCTAGGAAATGTTTTTACCACAAATAATAAATAGTGGCCAGCTTTGAATTTTTCATCTTATGTAAATTCTAGCTCTACTTTTTCAAGAAACTGAGGCTTGGAATTCTGAGATGAAAATATAGAGGTCTCAGAATTATATAAAATCCATATGTCTTAAATGGAACTATGTGTTCTTATGGAGTTCTCTCTTGAACCAGTGCCATATTTTCCCACTGTGCAAATATCTCAATGTACTTTTATCTCTTGTTTCCATGGCTATTGTCCCTAATACCTGTCAGTCTTATTTCATCCTGGACCTCAAAATTTGGATAAGGTCATTGCTCTCTGATTCAGGCAATCTGTCTGGGGAGGCAGAAACCTCTCAATTATTTTCAAAGATCATCTTCACTTCTTGTTTGAAGAATGCTAGTCTAACTTCAATGTGTTTGCTTTCAAGTTTAGTCTAAACAATTGGTAGTCAGGTACTGCTATGTTTTAAGGTGATCAATAAGTGTATTGAAGGGTACAGTTAAATACTTACTCCGTGATGAATTTTGTCTAAACATTTCAGGGGAATTTATTGTAGCATTACACGGGCTGGGATTTTCTTGGAGCTCCTCTACAGAATAATTTCAGTAAACTAAGAAAAAGACTGGATCCTCTAACACATTTTATTATTCTAGTTTCTGGTTTGTTTTTAAACCCTTATTACTATGTTTGAGTATGCCAAAGAAACTTGTCAGAAAGTGTCCCCCTTCCTGTGATTAATGAAAAGGAGTTTCACATAGGCTTCTGCACACATGGTCTGCATTCATGGCTCAGGAGAAGAAAAAAGTAGGCACTAATACAATTCCCCCCACGCCCTTCCTTTTCATAGTTGGAATTATTGGCCCTGGTTCCTTTCCTGCTGAAGGAAGGCTGGTGGGTACAACTTTACGAATTCAACTGGGACACAATATCCATGAAAAGTCTGAATTGTCAGTGCAAAATGTTTACTTCAAAGCATCTATGGTCATCGGTCATCAAGAAAACATTCTTGAACTACTTGATTGGCAACATAAGCTGATGAAGAATGTTATTCTATATTAAATGCTATTCTATATTAAATTCTATATTAACATTGTTAGCTACTAGGCATTGTGGTAAGGCATTTACCCATCTCAACTTTCTCATTTCTTGCAATTAATAGTCTACCAGGCAGCCAGTTTGAAGAAGTATTATGTGTTCTGATCTGAGTAGTTGGTTTTCAGTACTTTGCATACTTCTCTATGCAGACCACAAACACAGGAATGATGTTAACAATGGAATACTTTACTTATACAAAATAGGTACTTTTTTTTCCTTTTCTTTTCTTTTTTTCTTTTTTTTTTTTTTTTTGTATTTTAGAGAAGGGCCTACAGGGTGCTGAGGGTCCACTACCAGATTAGACTCATAATGATCCAATTGTTTACAGCCTCCCAAGAGCTTGGATTACAGATGCACTCCACCATGACCAGTCTCATTTGCCATCTCAGCATGAATCTGGGGGTGAGGCGAGCAAAGCAGGCCCAGGGATAGAACCCCTGGTCCCTGAGCCTGCTTGTAGGAGCTTTTATCCACTGAGCTATTTGGCTGGCCCATAGGGGATAGATACTTATTGATAACAGTATTTCATTAACTTATATGATTAGAGCATACCAATTTCAGAAGTTTAGAATTTTTTAGTTTCATGTAAATGTTAGAAAATTGTAGTAGGCCATGAATAGCTTTTCATATAGATTATATTTTTGAAGAACTGACATATCTGAGCTCTAGATCTTGCTACCTCTGCAGGTATCTTCGAGAAATACTAACAGGTAATTGTCTAATAAAGACAAAAATGTGTGCAGAGGTCAACAATGAAATCCTGAAAAATATCCAGAGGAAGAACCAAGGCCACTAAACTTATGTGATCAAAGCATATCTGAGTTTTTCATGAGGTTCCAAGTAATTAAAAATATAAACTAGAAATAAATGAAAACATCCCTGAAGATACTGGTGTAAGAAGCACATCACAAGGTGTGTGGAAGCTGGTGGGAGAAATCGGAGGGACCCGTCAACTGCAAGATCTCAGGGAGGCGCCTGCTGATCCTCAGGATCCAGCATGCAGGTCGGCCTTGCGGCTCCCAGGAGATGCCCGTGGCATGGAGGAGACCAGATGCCATGAGGAGCCTGCCATTGTGATTCCTCAGGATATTTTTGCTCTTACCCTTTTCTCTCTTTTTTCAGTCCAAGTTCATTCTACCAGCCCTCTCTTCACCCCTTCATCCTCACTTTTTAAGTAAACTATTGGCATCATTTTTGGGTTGTGTTGTCCAATTCTTTTCTGAGACAAGAAGGACCTGGCATTCTTTTGACTGGCGATCCATTTCTAATGGATCACCTGACAGCATTTTGGTGGCGAGCCAGGAGGTAGCAGTAGGTTCTAATCATTCCTCGGAACTGACTTTATTCACACATTTTATTCTATCCCTTTCTGGCCCCAAATCTATTGCCATATGCATGTTATTTCCTTTTTGATTTTCATTGATTTTTTTTCCTTCAAATCATCTGTTTTTGTATAAGTTGATTTCTTCCAATCCCAAGCCCCCTCATCTTCCTCTTTTCCAGATCTACCACTCAACTAAATGTAACACACTGACCCCACCCTAAAGTTCCTTTCCAACCCAGCCAGCCTGCCAAGCCCCTACCTTTTTGTAATCTTATCAGCTTTGACATCAATGACACTCTCTTTGTCTACTTGAATTTTCTCCATTGCCCCTCCATTCACTGCATTTTAAAGATGCTACCCCTTCAACAGTCATCAGTAATTAGAAGTGCAAAGTGTGCTACTTTGATATTAATTTCTTTTATTGGAGTTTTTAATGTAAAAACTATAGATTAAACCTCAAAATGTCTCTATCAATCCAAAAAGTAATGCATAAAAGTTCTCCTTAGCAAAACAAAAAATGCTAGAACAAGTAGTTAGTTTTTTTTGTGTGTGTGTGTGTCTGTGTTTTGGGGAGGAGACTTACTAACTTACTAGCTTTTTTTTTTTTTTTTTTTTTTTTTTGAGGAAAAAACTTTATTGGATAGAAATGATTCTGGCAGAGAGGGACGGAAGGGGGGGCCCAAGTGGGTTGCCCCAAATGTAGCAGGACTTCCTTGTTGCCCTCATGATTTTTATTTTTCTTTCTTTTTTTTCTTTCTTTTTTGTTTTTGCAGAACAGAGGATTGAACTCAGGCCCTTGCGCTGGCCAAGGAAGTGCTTATTCCACTGAGCCATCTCCCTCACCCCTAACTTACTAGCTTTGGGTGAAGGATAGTGGGACACCATGTGAAATTGTGGTTAGTGCACGAATTTGTCAGTTAGCGATTTGGTAAGTTCAATGAAGAAACGACTGCATTCTAAAATTTTATGGAAACAAAACCTTTTTCTAGGAAGTTATGTGAAACACTTTGCTTCCATTCAAACTTTGGAATCAGAGCTAACTATGCCTTTTCATGAACTTTAGTGAAAGTCATAATTAGAGATGAAATTTACTTTGAATGTATATATTAGAGGGCCTGAATATTATATGTCTATTACAAATATGTCAAACCTCCAACTTAATCATTTTGAATATTTAATGAGGAACTCCATTTAAATAGGAAGTGTGCATATTATTGGTAATCCTCACTATCACTGAGTGCACATTTATTTTTGACAAATGCTGTTCTAGTTCTTCCTATCTTAGAAAATGCTTTCCTAGCACCAGTGAGATAGCTTAGAGGATTAAGCACCTACTTTGGCAAGCACAGGGACCAGGGTTCAATCCCTGACCCTACATGCCACACTGGCCCTGCCCCGGAGCATGCTGAGCTAGTGACTGAGTCTGGGCATGGTGGCACAAGCCTGTAATTCCAGCTTCAGGGAGGCTGAAAACAGGAGAATCACTATGAATCTGAGCTGCATAAAGAGACCCTGAACCAAATATATATAATGAAAAAAAAAAAAAAAAAGAAAATGATTTTCTGATATATGTATAATCACATGAAAATAATTGTACAGTGCAGATAGCATTGGCTATTTATTTGTAATGAACTTGGAAAATAATATACTATATAAAATATATGAAAACTTAAATAGTTTATTTGTATATTTATGAAATGTACTACAAACAAACATGTGATAAGTTATGCTCTTACTAAATGACAACTGGGGAGTTAAAATATCATTTAAAAATTTTTTTTGAACCAATTTTATAAGAATAAATGCTATGGGCCACATACCCAGCACAGCTTGGCCTGTGAGTGAGGGCTCCAGGCCCGCCACACCCGAGGGACCTTTCCCAGCCTTCTCCAGTTCCAGCCCGCGGCCCCGGCCCCAGCACAGCTTGGCTAACACAGCACAGCCTACCCGGTGAATAAGAACATCCACTATCCTTTTGGGAGCTCATCAGACCCACCAAAGCCCAGGCCCGCCCATCGAGAGAGTGACCTGCCTGAGACATGAGGGCCAATGCCGGCAACTTTCTGGATCATCACCAGCCAAGATAGTAGGAATTTTCACTACTTGCTCTGCATTGCAGTTTGGTTCCTGCTCACTTGACCAGGGACCAACGAGGGTAACCACAGGAGCTACAGCAAAAAGGAACTGAACACAACAGCTAGATCCAGGCCAGGCATAACTGGATAGTCTCAAACTTAATAGACTGGCACCCAAATTTCATTACATGCTAAGGTTATAGCTGCACCAAAGCTCTACACCAAAGGTCAAAGGTCAGTGCTATACAAAATAACAAAGACAAGAAGAAAAATGCAATCTCAGGCCTCAAGTCCACCAGTAAGTGCAGAGGGCACTAGCACAGCTGAATTTAATGAATTAACAGAGACAGAAGCAAAGGAACAACAGCAGAAAGGTATAGAAGAACTCAGACGAGAATTAATTCCTGAAATAAAAAAGAAATATCTGAATACATACCATCTGAAATAAAGAATCAAATCCAGAAACATCTGGGGGAAAACCAATGCTCACCCAGAAAAGTGCTGAGAGCACTATTCCAGCTGCAATGTATGAATTAGCAGCATTTGAAGCAAAGAAACAAGAGCAGAAAGGTCATGAAGAACTCAAAGCTGAAATAATCTCTGAAATCAAAAAAGAATTCTTTGAAATCATAGCATCTGAAATGCAGAAACAAGTCTGGAAATATACAAAGGAAACCCAACTTGGAAGAAACTCTGCACAAAAAAGAATTAATAACTATCTCTAAAGAAGACATGGATAAAAAATAGAGGAGATCAGAAATATGACGGATTCCTTGAATGAGCAATACAGAAAAGAAATAGAACACAAGAAACAGTCAAAGAGATATAGAAGAACTAAAAATATTGATCACAAGTCTTCAAAACTGTCTGAGAGAAAGTGAAGACAGAGTTTCAGATCTTGAAGACGCTGATGCAGCTAGTGAAAAGGTGAGAAAGAATCTCTTAAAAACAACAAGGATGCAGGAAAAATAATCCATTACCTGCAAGATGATGCCAGGATAAACAATGTGAGATTAATTGGTATCAATGAGAATGAGGGAGTCAATACAAATGACATAAAAAGAATATGGGGAGAAGTAATCGCAGAAAACTTCCCAAATATGAGGAAACAATCTGACATTCAGGTAACCAAAGCATAGAGAGCACCAAACAACTTCAACCCAAGTAAAAACACACTGAGACATAGAATAGTCAAGATCAGAGAAATCCAACACAAAAATAATATACTGAAAGCTGCTAGAGAGAAGAAGCAGATCACATTCAAAGGAAAACCCATCAGAATTACAGCCGACTTCTCTACACAAACAATGAAGGCAAGGAGAGCATGGAGCAGAGTTCTTCAAGTCCTACACGAAATCAAATTCCAGCCCAGACTACTATACCCTGAAAAACTCTCTTTCAGATTTGATGGAGAAGTGAAATACTTTCACAACAAAGAACAACTAAAGAATTTCATGATGACAAAGCCATCCCTACACAGGCTGCTGAAAGATGTTCTAGAGAGGGACCACAGTAACTAGAACTCCATGAATGAGAATGGAAGGAACCCACTAAACAGGACAGACAATTAAACACAGGATACAAAGGAGTGAACAACAGCAGGTAAATATCATGACAAACATAAGTCAGCACATTTCAATTATAACCATCAATGTAAACGGACTCAATTCACCCATTAAGAGAAATAGACTGGCACAGTGGATAAGGAAACAAAATCCAACAGTATGCTGTATACAAGAGACACACTTAACTCAAAAGGACATTCATAGGCTCAAAGTCAAAGGATGGAAAACAACATTACATGCTCCAGCACCTCAGAAAAAAGCAGGAGTAGCAATTCTGTTCTAAGACAGAATCAGCTTCAAACCAAGAAGGATCAAATGACACAAAGAAGGCCACTATATATTGGTCAGGGGAAAAATTCAAGAGCAAGAGGTAACACTCATAAATATCTATGCACCAAACACAGGAGCACTGAACTATGTAAGACAATCTTAATGAATATGAAAAACCTAATATATAAGACCACAATCTTAACAGGAGACCTTAACACTTCCTTATCTCAAAAAGATAGATCAACCAGACAAAAAATTAGCAAGGAAGTAGCAGAACTGAACCAGAGCTTAGAACAAATGGACCTGGTGGACATATACAGAGTATTCCATCCAACCACAGCTGAATACACTTTTTTTTCAGCTGCACACAGGTCATTTTCCAAAATAGACCACAAACTAGTCCAGAGGTCATGTGTAAGTATATGTAAGAGAACAGAAATTATCCCATGCTCATGATCGGACCACAGTGCAATGAAACTGAAACTTAATGACAAAAGAAACCAGAAAAACCCACTAAATACATGGAAACTAAACAACACCCTACTCAGCAATCAATGGGTCACAGAAGAAATTAAACAAGAAATTCAACAATATCTACAATTCAATAAAAATGTAAACACAATTTATCAGAACTTATGGGATGTAAAGGAAGCAGTTCTTAGAGGAAAAATTATAGCTATGAATTCGCACATTAGGAAAATGGAACAGGAAAAAACAACACCGTAATGTTGCACCTCCGACATCTAGAAAAAGAAGAGCAAACGAAACCCAGAGCACAAAGATGGAAAGAAATCATAAAGATTAGAGCACAAATTAATTCAACTGAGATGAAGGAAACAGTTCAAAGAATCCACAAATCAAAAAGTTGGTTTTGTGAAAGACTAAATAAGGTTGATAAGCCTCTGGCAATCTCATCAAAAAGAGGAAAGAAAAAATTCAAGTGTGTGCAATAAGGAATGAAAAGGGTGAAATCACCACAGACCCAGCAGAAATTCAGAAGATTATTAATAGTTACTTCGAGAGTCTTTACACTCACAGAATACAAGACACAGAAGAAATGGACAGATTCATCAAAAGGTACAAATTACCAAAACTGAATCAAGAAGATATAACAACTCTCAATAAGCCAATAACAGCCAAGGAAATATGAAATGTAATAAAAAGCCTACCAACAAAGAAAAGTCCAGATCCTGATGGAGTCACAGCTGAATTCTACAAGCAATTTATAGAAGATATAATCCCTACACTCCTCAAACTCTTCAATGAAATTGAAAAGAAAGGAGTCCTCCCAAAATCATTTCTGGAGGCAAGTATTATACTGATTTCAAAACCAGGGAAAAACACAACCAAAAAGGAGAACTGCAGGTCAGACTCCCTCATGAACATAGGTACAAAAATACTCAGTAAAATCCTAGCAAATA
>PVKA01006490.1:0-17634 GCA_004027165.1 Ctenomys sociabilis
GAAGCTTTAAGGGAAACTTCTAAATACAAGCCATAACAATTAGAATCAGCTCGGTGGCATAAGTGCCTGCCTGGAAAACATAAGGTTCTGAGTTCTATCCCCATTACTGAAAGAAAAAAAAAAAAAAAAGAATCAGACATATCACTCATTTTGGGTTTTCCATAGTACATGCATGTATGAATATGCATGTACACGTACACACAGATAGATACATACATTCCTGTTATGGTTCATTTCTAGATATCCTCCAAGAGCCACAGGAGCTCACAGACAGGACTTTCAGAAGGTTTGGATTATGTGGGTTTACAGATGAGTTGCTGGTTAGAGGTTGCATCTGGTCAGAAAAGACACTGAGAGAGTGGTCTGGAAGCATTTGTCTCTCCCCAGGACCTCCCTTCACTCTCTCTGCTTCTTCCGTTCTATCAGGCTGTGAGCAGCTTTCCTCTCCTATGCCATGCCTCTTTGTCCTGACTTATAGGCAGCTGAGGACAAACTGAAACATGAACCACGATAGACCTCTCCTTCCTTAAGCAAGTGTGCTGGGTATTTTGTACCAACAGTGATGAGGTGACTGAGTTGGATTTTGGTACCCGAGCAGTAGGTATGTTGCTATGATGCTACCTGACGATGTGATTCAGAAGCCATTGGAACAGGCTCATGGGGAGAATCTGGAAGGGTTTAGAGGTGTCAGCTGGAGAGACAGCCCTAGAAAAATGTAAGAAGAGTTTGATGGGAAATGCTAGTTGGAGTTTATAAGACCAGAATGCTGAGAGGAAGCAGATGGTAAAGGCCAGGCTCAGTAAGATTTTTTTCTTTTTCTTTCTTTCTTTCTTTCTTTCTTTCTTTCTTTCTTTCTTTCTTTCTTTCTTTCTTTCTTTCTTTCTTTCTTTCTTTCTTTTTCTTTCTTTCTTTCTTTCTTTCTTTCTTTCTCTCTTTCTTTCTTTCTTCTTTCTTTTCTCTCTCTCTCTCTCTCTCTCTCTCTCTCTCTCTCTCTCTCACACTCTCTCTCTCTCTCTCACAGAACTAGGGATCAAACTCAGGCCCTTGTGCTTGCCAGGGAAGCACTTATTCTACTGAGCTATCTCCCCAGCACAGGCTCAGTAAGTTTCATTTAGGAATGAGGACTCTGTTAGCAGTTCAACTTGAGATAATGTATGTTATAATGTGGCAAAAAAAGCACCTACACTTTTCTCATGCACTGAGACTTTGCAAGTGACTGAGATTAAGGGCACTGAGCTAATTAATCTGGTGGAGGAAGTTTCAAAGCAGCCCATGTAGCTGGATAGTGTTGAGGTCTTTTAGCCAGTTCTACATTGAGAATCAAGAGCAAATGGCATAGCTGAGTGATCTGCATTTCACTAGAAAGGAAATTCCTGTAAGCTGGGCCCTGTAAAGTTGGTGCTGAGAATAGCTTGGTTACTGGAAAGAGTAACGTTAAAAAGAAGCCAAGTGCCTTACATATAATAATAGGAAAAAAATGGATTGAGGGCATGTCAGGAGTCAGTGAGACTCATCCCTTCACAGATGCAAAGATGCAAAAGTAAAAGACTTTTCTTTGAAAAAAAAGAGCCTTAAGAGTCAAGAGCTCTAGAAGGACAGCCCAGAGAGCAGCCACCTATGGTGGTTTTACAGGATTTGATTCACAGTGCTAGTTATCCAAGCCCTCAGAGACATCTGAAGTCATGGTGTGAAAAGGGACTGGGTGCTGCGTGGCTTTGCAGCAGAGTTTGGCATCATCCATAGGACTTTCCTGGGTTTTATAAGGATGTAGAATGCAGACTATGGGGTCATGAAGGCTTCTACCCAAAGTGTGGAAAGCCTATGAGGCCAGCACTGTGCCCCTGAGAGAGCAGTGAATGAAACTGGGAAAGTGAAGCTGAAAGTGCAGTGGAGACTCCAAGAAGCTGGAGAAGCCAGGAATGTGGGATATCTAAGGAAAGCCTCACAGAGTGAACAAAGCCAGAAGAAGAGAGGAGACATGAGGACCACAACCACTGGCAGTGCCATCGAAGCAGTGCATCTGAATCCTTTAGAGTCCCAACTCACCAAAATTTGGAACTGCAAGATTTAATGTTTGACCTGCTATGTTTTGGTCTTGTTTTGGTCCAACTGGCTTCCTTTTTATGTGGTAGTGTTTACCTTGTGCCATTGTGTGCTGGATATGTTTAACTTTCTTTTTTTTATTTTTCCAGCTGTTTGCACCTAGAAGTTTGCCTGAGGGCTCAGAGAAGACTTTGGCCTTGGTCTTTCAGTAATGTTGTGACCATTAGGAGTTTGGCAACTCTTAGAGATGGACTAAGTTCATTTTAGTTAATGAAATGGACATGAATCTTCTGAGTATCAGGGGCAGAATGCTATGGCTTAGATCTGAAATAGCTCCCAAAACCTTCTGTCTTTGCAGAATGGGAGAAGACTAGGTTATGGGATGGTACAGCTGACTTGCTATCAGGAGAGATCTTATGGAAGAAGTGGGTCAGTCAGGGCATGGTCTAGAAAGGTATAACTATCTTGCTAGCTACTCCTTTTGCTCAGCTTCTTGGCTGTTTCCTCCAACAGACTTCCATCATGCCCTCTGGCCTTAGAGCAAGCCAACTATGGACCAAAAATATGAGTGAAAATAAATCTCTCCTCTTTTAAGTGGTCGGTGTCAGGTATTGTGTCTCAGTAACAAGGAATGTAACTAGGATAATTCCCTAGCTCTCTATAGGAAGAAAGTCTGATAATATTGTCATTGCAATGATGTTGGCCAAACTAGGGTCCAGCACTTGGTTTCCAAATACCATTCTATGCAAACACACATATCTGCACACATGCACTCACATAGTGACAACAAAATTCCAAAGTATTTGAAGAAATACCGGATTTCTGAGCTAGGGTAGGAAAAGTAAACGGTTGGTTTGTAACGTGTGTATGTGTGTGTGTGTGTGTAAATAAAAAATAGTTCCAAAATGTCGGGGATATATCAAAAGAACATGAAATCCAGCCAAGAATTCCAGGCAAATGTGGGATACATTGGACATAGATAAACAGTAATAGAAACAGATATTGCCAAATTGAGCAAAATAAACATTTATAAGTCCATAGTAATATATGTAAATAAAATAATAAAAAAGAGAAAGTTTTTCTTACACTAAAATGCAAATTAATATAGCGGAAAGACTGATGGGAATACTATTTGGCATCTGTCTTAATTTTTTCTTGTTGCAACGTGAGAGACCGGCCTGAGACAGTGGAGCCGACTCCGCCAACTTCCTTGATCCTGCCCATGCCCACCAGCTGGAGAGCCTGGCCTGAGACAGCAGAGCCAACTCTGGCAGCCTCCTGGATCCCGCCCCAAGCTCTCCCAGTGAGTGGGAATTTGCAGGACTCACCAGGCTTCCCAGATCAGTGAGTGTGTGGTGAGCCTGAGGGAGAGCCTTTGGCTTTTTCCTGTGCGCACTACCCGGATCCCTGACCCCAAGCCCTCCAAGCCAGTGACTGGCCTGAAACCTCAGGCCCACTCACTAGGACCTCCCCGGATCCCCTGCCCTAAAGCCTGTTCAGCAAATGGGAATTTCCCTGACTCCCTGGGAATCAAAGATCAGTGACTAGAACTCCAGGCCCACTGCACCAGAGAAACGTTTCCCAGTGATACCCTGTGGCCCCCACCCACCTGTGGCCCAAGACCCAGTGCAGCTTGGCCTGTGAGTGAGGGCTCCAGGCCCGCCACACAGGAGGGATCTTTCCCAGCCTTCTGCAGTTCTGGTCTGTGGCCCAGACCCTGCACAGGTTGGCTGACCCAGCACAGCCTACCCAGTGAATAAGAACATGTGCTATCCTTTTCGGAGCCCAGCAGACCCACCAAACCCCAGGCCCACCCACCTAGAGAGCGACCTGCCTGAAACAGGAGGGTCAACCCCGGCAATTTTCTGGACCCTTGCCCCAAAGAAAGCACAGATAGTGAAATTTTCACTACTCACTCTGCATCCTGGTTTGGTTCTTGCTAACCTGACCAGGGAACCAACAGAGGGGAATCACAGGAGCTGCAGAAAAAAGGAACTGAACACAACACCTAGAATCAGGACAGGCATAACTGGATAATCTCAAACTTAATAGACTGGCACCTGAATCTCATTACACGCAAAGGTTACAGCTGCACTAAAGCTCTACACCAAAGATCAAAGGTCAGTGACATACAAAATGACAAGGACAAGGAGAAAAACACAGTCTCAGGCCTCAAGTCCACTAGAAAGAGCAGAGGACACTAGCTCAGCTGCAATGAATGAATTGACATATACAACAGCAAAGGAACAACAGCAGAAAGGTATAGAGGAAAACAGATGAGAAGTAATTTCTCAAATAAAAAAAGAAATTCTGAACACATAGCATCTGAAATAAAGAATCAAATCCAGAAACAATGGGTGGAAAAACAATGCTCACCCCAAACAAGTGCAGAGAACACTATGCCAGCTGAAACATATGAATTAACAGCATCTGAAGCAAAGAAATAACAGCAGAAAGGTCATGAGGAACTCAAAGCAGAAATAATTTCTGAAATCAAAAAGGAATTCTTTGAAAAAAAAAAAAGAATTATTTGAAATCATAGCACCTGAAATACAGAAACAAGTCCGGAAATATACAGAGGGAACCTAACTTGGAAGAAACACTGCAGAAAAAGAATTAATAACCACCTCTAAAGAAGACATGGATTAAAAAAATTGACGAGATCAGAAATACAATGGATTCCTTGAATGAGCAATACAGAAAATAAATAGAATGCAAGAAACAAAGTTAAAGAGATATAGAAAAACTTAAAATCTCAATCACGAGTCTTCAAAATCATTTGAGTGAAAGTGAAGATGGAGTTTCAAATCTTGAAGACACCGGTGCAACTAGTGAAAAGGTGAGAAAGGATCTCTTAAAAACAAGGAGAATGCAGGAAAAAAATAATCCATCATCTGCAACATGACACCAGGATGAACAATGTGAGATTAATTGGTATCAACGAAAATGAAGGAGACAATAAACATGACATAAAAAGAATTTGGGGAGAAGTAATCACAGAAAATTTGCAAATATGAGGGAACAATCCCACATTCAGGTAACTGCAGCATACAGAACACCAAATAACTTCAACCCAAGTAAAAACACACCAAGATATGTAATAGTCAAGATCGCAGAAATCCAACACAAAAATAATATACTGAAAGCTGCTAGAGAGAAGAAGCAGATCATATTCAAAGGAAAACCCATCAGAATTACAGCCGACTTCTCTACACAAACCATGAAGGCAAGGAGAGCATGGAACAGAGTTCTTCAAGTCTTGTATGAAAACAAATTCCAGCCCAGACTATGTATGATACCTTGCAAAACTCTCTTTCAAGTTTGATAGAGAAGTGAAATACTTCCACAACAAAGAACAACTAAAAGATTTCATGATGACAAAACTATCCCTTCACAAGCTGCTGAAAGAGGTTCTAGAGAGAGACCACAATGACCAGAATGGAAGGAACCCACTAAAAGGACATACAATTAAACACAGGATACAAAGGAGTAAACACCAGCAGGTAAATATCATGGCAAACATAAGTCAACACATTTCAATTATAACTATCAATGTAAATGCACTCAATTCACCGATTAAGAGGAATAGACTGGCACAGTGGATTAGAAAACAAAATCCAACAATATGCTGTATACAAGAAACACACTTAACTCAAAAGGACATTCATAGGTTCAAATTCAAAGGATGGAAAGCAATACTACATGCCCCAGCACCTCAGAAAAAAGCAGGAGCAGCAATTCTGTTCTGAGACAGTCTCAACATCAAACCAAGAATGATCAGATGAGACAAAGAAGGCTACTATATGTTGGTCAGGGGAAAAATTCAAGAGCAAGAGGTAACACTCATAAATATCTATGCACCAAACATGGGAGCACCCAACTACGTAAGACAAGTCTTAATGGACATGAAAAACCTAATATCACAGTCTTAACAAGAGACCGTAACACTCCCTTATCTCAAAAAGGTAGATCAACCAGACAAAAAATTAGCAAGGATGTAGCAGAACTGAACCAGAGCTTAGAACAAATGGACCTGTTGGACCACAGCTGAATTCTACCCAACCACAGCTGAATACACACTTTTTCAGCTACACACAGGTCATTTTCCAAAATAGACCACATAGTAGTCCAGAGGTCATGCGTAAGTATATGCAAGAAAATAGAAATTATCCCATGCATATTATCTGACCGCAGTGCAATGAAACTGGAAATAAATAAGAAAAGAAACCAGAAAAACCCACTAAATTCCTGGAAACTAAACAAAACCCTACTCAGCAATCAATGGGTCACAGAAGAAATTCAATATCTAAAATTCAATGAAAATTCAAGCACAACTTACTGGAATTTATGGGATGCAATGAAAGCAATTCTTAGAGGGAAAATCATACCTGTGAACTCACACATTAGGAAGAAAGAATGAGAACACATTAGCACCCTAATGTTGCACCTCCTACAACTAGAAAAAGGAGAGGAAATGAAACCAAGAGCGCAAAGATGGGAAGAAATCATAAAGATTAGAGCAGAAACTAATTCAATTGAGGTGAAGAAAACTATTCAAAGAATCCACAAATCAATAACTTGTTTCTTTGAAAGACTAAAGTTGATAAGCCTCTAGCCAACCTAATCAAAAAGAGGCAAGAAAAAATTCAAGTACATGCAATAAGGAATGAAAAGGGTGAAATCAGCAGTGGAAATTCAGAAGATTATCAATAGTGGCTTTGAGAATCTATATGCTCAGAGAACAGAACACACAGAAGAAATAGACAGATTCCTCAAAAGGTACAAATTACCATAACTGAATCAAGAAGATATAACAACTCTCAATAAGCCAATAACAGCCAACAAAATACGAAAAATAACAAAAAGCCTACCAACAAAGAAAAGTGCAGGTCCTGATGGATTCACAGCTGAATTCTACAAGAAATTTATAGAAGACATAATCCCTACACTCCACAAACTCTTCAATGAAATTGAAAAGGCAGCAGTCCTCCCAAAATCATTTCTGGAGACAAGTATAATACTGATTCCAAAACCAGGGAAAGACCAAAAAGGAGAACTACAGGCCAATCTCCCTCATGAGCATAGACGCAAAAATACTCAATAAAATCCTGGCAAATAGAATACAGCAAATCATCAAGAAGATCATACACCATAACCAGGTAGGATTCATCCCAGGGATGCAAGGATGGTTCAATATTCAAAAATCTATAAATGTAATACACTATATTAATAGACTAAAATCTAAAAACATGATCATCTCAATTGATGCAGGAGAAAGCTTTTGACAAAGTCCAACACTCATTCATATTCAAGGTCCTACAGAAAATTGGAATAGATGGACTCTACCTTAACTTGATAAAAGCCATCTATGACAACCCAAAAGCTCATATAATCCTAAATGGGGAAAAACTGAAATATTTTACTCTTAAATCAGGTACAAGACAAACACGTCCTCTATGACCCCTCCTATTCAATATAGTCTTGGAATCATTAACAAACACCATTAGAAAAGAGGGAGAAATAAAGGGAATAAGAATAGGTAAAGAAGAAGTTAAATTATCACTATTTACAGATGACATGATACTTTACTTGGAAGACCCCAAAAATTCCACCAAGAAACTACTAGAACTGATATAGAAATTCAGTAGCATAGCTGGATAGAGAATCAATACTCAAAAGTCAATAGCATTCCTCTACACAGATAACAAGCACACTGAAAGAGAAACAGTAGAAACAATACTTTTTATAATAGCACTGCAGAAAATGAAATACCTTGGAATTCACTTAACCAAGGAAGTCAAAGATCTTTTCACAGAAAATTACAACACCCTAAGAAAAGAGCTTATAGAGGATTTCAGAAAATGAAAAGATATTCCATGCACCTGGATAGGAAGATCCAACATTGTGAAGATGGCCATACTCCCAAAATTGCTGTACAGATTTAATGCAATCCCTATCAAACTGCCACCAACATACCTCCCAGACCTAGAAAATTCATTCCTAAAATTTATTTGGAACAACAAATGATCCAGAATAGCAAAGGCAATCTTGACCAATAAAGACAAGGCAGGAGGCATCACAATTCCTGACTTGAAATTGTACTACAAAGCCACTGTGATAAAATCAACATGGCATTGGCAACAAAATAGACCTGACGATCAATGGAATAGATTAGAAGGTGCAGAAGCATCTATGAACACACTCAGCCATCTGATATTCGACAAAGGGGCCAGTCATACTTGCTAGAAGAAGGATAGCCTCTTTAACAAATGGTGCTAGAAAACCTGGCTTTCTACATGCCGAAAAGTAAAACTTGACCCAGCTCTGTCACCATGTACTAAGCTAAAGTTAAAATGGATTAAAGATCTAAACATTAAAACATAAACATTTAATCTCCTGGAAGAGAAAGTAGGAGGAACTCTTGAAGACATAGGGGTAGGCAAAGAGTTCATGAAGAAACATGTATGCACAAGGGAAACATTTGAAAAAATCAACAACTCGGATCAAATCTTCTTGAGGAGTTTCTGCATGTCAAAAGAAATTGTCAACAAAGTGAAAAGACAACCCACAAATTCCAAAAAAATGCTAACTAATAAGCAGTCAGACAAAGGTCTGCTCTCTAGAATGTGTAAAGAAGTAAGATATATTAGGGCCCTCAGATTTAAAGACCCAATCCAGAAATGGGCATTTGAGATAAATACACACTTCTCAGAGGACGAAATTAAAGAAGTGAATATATATATGAAAAAATACTCCACTTCACTAGCCATCTGTGAAATACAAATTAAAACAACAATGAGATGCCACCTCACTCCAGAAAGAATGGCTACCATAAGGAAATCAATGAACAACAAATGTTGGAGAGGTTGTGGGGAAAAGGAAACACTTCTCCACTGCTGGTGGGAATGTAGACTGGTGTAGCCATTGTGGAGATCACTCAAAACACTGAGATTGGAAATCCCATTCAAGCCACTGGGAATTTTCTCAGAGAAACAGAAAACATTATATCATAGTGATATATGTATACCTACACTTATAGCAGCACAATTTGTAATAGCAAAATCTTGGAAACAACCAAGACGTCCATCACATGAGGAATGGTTGAAAGATGTGGTATTTCTATATAATGGAGTATTACTCAGCTATTAAGAATGATAAGCTTGAAGAATTTATATTGAAGTGGATGCCACTTGAATATAGACTCATAAGTGAAACAAACCAGACACACATGTGTAAATATCATATAATCTCCCTAGTATAAGAAACAAAAAGAAGAATTGCAAATAGAAATGTACAACAATAACTAAAAACAATTGAGTCAGATAGGGCAAAGTGAATGGCATGTGCTGCAGGGTACTAATCAGCTTTTCTTCTGGATGGTTAACAGCGTAAGTTCACATTTCAAAGTTGGAGAAATAGAAGAGCAACAAGGCCAGCCAACATTTGTGCCCTAGCCTTTCAAGGTCAGTGAAGACTCAGAACATAGGAGAACCTGTACTGCAACATCATGAAACTCAGTTTTGCCCCAAATTTTCTGAACAAGGAGATTATGGAGCCACAGAGGAAAGAGATCAAAGTTCTATAGTGTGCCTAGGGAGAGTCACATGGAGAGAAAACTTTCTCTTAGGCTCTCACAGAGAGCAAACTGGTCAAGCACTGGCTATGACTCATCCACATGGATGACACAGACAAAGGATCTGAAGAATAAGATGCAGGATTACAAGATAAACCCTGAGAGGACTTCACTGTCTTTATCAGAAACAAAAACTACATGTTTTTGTATATAGGTCTTGCTCTGTCTAGGTCTTAACCATCCAGCAGAAAAGTGCAAATATGAGGTATATAATGTGGGGCCATAATAATAAGTTGAGCTGTTAATGGCTATGGTTGACAACTTCTTCTGATAACTCACTATTGTGGAAAGCTGGACTGTGTTGGATTGTGTCGTCGAGTGCAGGCATATAAATTGGTTGAATGACAATGGAGTGCCCATCTTTGACAGGTGTAGACAAAGGAAGGGGTATAGAAAGGAAGAATCATGATGTATGTGTATGGACAATACAGTTGGGATAGATATGCCTTGCTTCTACATAATTCTATGAGAGGCTAGACTTGCATTACCGGTGGTTGTACAGGATATTATGTTGGCTTGTAGTACTATGGACAACCATTAGGAAAATAACAAGTTAGAAAGTATTAATTATTGAATCTTTGATATAATTCATGTGTAAAAAATAAGATACGTAAACAGTTATACTCTCTTAATTTACTGATAAGAGACATCTGCTATAATAATGTCTGTAAGTATAATATCATATATGAACCTTGTACGATACCAAAACATTATGAAAACAGTTTGCAATGTATTAATTTATCAAATCCATCCTGTTAAGGTATCTTAAAACTGTCTCATTGATATTTGTACTTCAATAAAATAAAAATAATAATTTTCTCTTGTTGCTGAGACAAAATGCCTGACATCCAAAGTTAAAAGAGGAAAGATTTAGTTAGCTCAAGTTTGTACACATTTTAGTCCATAATCAGCTAGCTCCAAAGGGAGGGTGTCACATGGTAGAGGAGCATCCATTCATGGTGACAGAAGACAGCAAAAGCAGAGAGAGTGAGCATGACAAGGCTGTTTCTGTCCCTTATGTCGTATCCTCCAGTCTTCATTCCTAGCACTGGGTCCTGCATCAATCACAAACTCTAGAGGCCCACCTCATGACAGCATGAGGCTTGTGAGGACGGGTATCTACAAGCAAACCATAACAGCAACACAGTAGAAAAATCTCATTGTATTTATAGACAAATAAACTGATGATTTTCAAGGTCAATTAAAAAGGAAAAATAGGGCCATGGAGATAGCTCAGTAGAATAAGCATTTGCCTGAGTTCAATCCCCGGTACTGCAAATAAATAAATAAATAAATAAATAAATAAATAAATAAATAAGGAAAAATCGTTACACTAATAATAGACACCTTATCTGTAACCTTCAATGAATCAGATAATTTGCATTTACTCTTCAAGTACATTGTACATTGATAATATCCTTATATCAGGGGAAACTATCATTCACATGTAAGTGTAAAGTAGTTGTTGGATTGAAAAAAAACCTGGCTGGGGAGATAGCTCAATGGAATAAATGCTTGCCTGGCAAGTGCAAGGTCCTGAGTTTGATCCCTGGTACCACGAAAAAGAAAAACAAAAAACCTCTGAAATATCTCATCCATATGTCTCAGTATTACCTAGTCAAATCAAAGTTTCATGGTAATCAAAAGGAAAAGTTTATGAAACACTACTGAGCAATGTCTTATATTTATAATTAAATATGAATGCATTACAATGGCAAATTGTACTCTGTTAAGAATTGTGAAATAACCGCAAAAAACTGCAAAATAGGAGACATATTATGTAAAAGATTTAAATCCTGTTATTATGTCTAAAATTGAAATTCTAGCCAGATGAGCTGGCCTATGTCTGTAATCCCAGCACTTGGGAGCCTGAGGCAAGAGGATAGCTTGAGTTTGAAGCCAGCCTGGGCTACATAACAAGATCTTGTCTGAAAAAATAAAAAAAAAGGAAGAAAGAAAGAGAGAAAAGAAGGGCTGGCCAAATAGCTCAGCAGATTAAAATACCTGCAAGTGGGCCCACAAGTCAGGGTTCGCTTGCTGTACTGGCTCCACCCCCAGAGCAATTGAGACTGAGCCTGGTGGCTTATACCTGTAATCCCAGCTCTTAAGATGCTGTAAACAGGTGGATCACTATGAATCTGATCTAGTAGTGAGACCCTGAACACCCTGTAGACCCTTCCCTAAAATACAGAAAGAAAAGAAACAGAGAGAAAAGAAAAAAAAGAGAAATTTTATAAGTATTTTAACTCAATCTGAATGATAGGCAGAATATGGTTGGTTAATTGAAATGAACTATTCTTCATTTCAGCAGAAGAAAAGAAGTGTAGAATTATTAATCTAGGTAAATGCTAAAGTTAATATTTCAATTTTGGTATATTGACTAAAATTAATGAACTCAGCTGGTAAACAGTAACTGGAAGACAACCACCAGTGGAACGCAAAAGTGTATGTCAGGTAGAAGTCACAATTATTTAATTTTCACGTGTAAATGTAAACACAGTATTAAAATCCATAAAACTATGAGCTGCAGAATGGAGACAAATAGTGAAAATTCCACTGTATGAGTACAAGAGGAATGAATAAAAGAAATTTGATTAATAAAAGTTAGAAGAAATTTAAAAGTAATGCATAAAATGTACTAATGAACAGGAAAAATATAAAATTTTTTTATTATACATACTGAATTCTCTCAAGTGGCAAAAACTCTGAAGTTCAATTGTATTCTTTGTTAGTCAATGTCTCAACCAGATGGCTTATTTTATTATATATATATTTGCCAGCTCAGCCTGCCCTGAGGATGGAGCTGGTGTGGCACATGGTCCTGGGGATCGAACCTCGGTCCCTAAGCTCACCTAAGCAGATGTTTTAGACCACTGAGCTATCTCACAGGCCCCAAGATGGCTTAATTTAGAAGGATTTTTTTTTTGGCTGGCTCAAGCTGCCTTCAGGGCAGGTCTGCTAAGGCAGGTGGAAGTGGGGATCAAACCTCATTATCCTGCTCCTGGCTGCATTTGCATGAGCAGGTACTTAAACAAATGAGTCAACTAGCAGGTCCCCTAAATGGCTTATTTTAGGATGATTTGAGGAAAATTTACTTAGAAAGGTGTCCAGTGGGGATCAGAACTGGGGTACAGTGTTACCCTGGGCAATACCAGCAAAGCTGTTATTTCTCCTAGGCCTAAAGGTATATACAGAGATGCAGTTACTAAACCTAGGATGGGAAAAGATAACACAGAGGGGAGCATTGACTTTTAGTTCAAAGCCATAGCTGGCCCAGCGTGATAACACAAGGGAGGAACAGAGAACTGGCCTTGCCACTCTTCTCCTGTTGACTTATCCAGAGAGTGAAGGTAGAATTTGGGGATAGTCCGGGGCAGATAAAACTCCTGAGACAGGTGGGTGGAGCATGAATCCAAAGGCAAACAGAAGATACTTGACATATGTGATATTTACAGGAAAAGCAGAAAGACAAAGAAAACTTGGAATAAATAAAGGTATAAAAGGTGTCTAAATTCAACATGCTGTCCTGAATGAAATTTCTCAGCATTATTTTCAATGGCTCAAAAAGGAAAAGCAACCAGGAAGAGTGAAATGAGAAAGGAAGAAGGAACGAAGAAGGAAAAAATATATGAGAAATAAGACAGTTACACTATTGACATACTTTAGTTCATTAAAAAGAACAGTTTGTGCTTATATTGTTTGATTAATTTTGTATGCCTGTTCTTGCAATCTGAGCAGCTATTTTAAAGATAACAAGAGCCCAGGGAGATAGATCAGTAGAATAAACACTTAACCTGGCAAGAGCAGGGTCCTGAGTTCAATCCCCAGTACCAATAAATAAATAAGTAACAAATAACAAATAATGATAACAATGTGAAATGTATTAACCTTTTTTAATCTTATTATCTTTTTTTGAAATTCTGCATTATTGTTTTTTTGTTTTCTCTTTAAAATAAAAATTGCATTAGTTGATATACTGGAAGAAAAAAAAAAGGTGTCTAACTGTAATGGAAGTTGTGGGGTCTATACGAGACCCAAACCTGAGGTGAGAAACGGGTGGTATTAAACGTCTTCCTTTCTCAGAGGAAAGTCACCAGAACTCAAACTGCCAGATTTACTATGGCCACGAAACCCAACATTCCTCTCCTGCTGTCTATGTGAAAAGAGAATTAGGCAGGGGCAAAGGGGAATGTTAGGTCTGAAGAATACAATATAGGGCTGGAGATATAGCTCAGCAGCACAATGCCTGCCTGGCAAGAATGAGATTGTGAGTTTGATGCCCGAAATTGAGACAGAGAGAGAGAGAGAGAGAGAGAGAAAGAGAGAGACAGAGAGAGACAGAGAGAGACAGAGAGAGACAGAGAGAGAGAAATTAAGAAGAAAAACAGAACTTAAGAAGGAAAGACAGAAATTAAGAAAGAAAGGCAGGCAGGCAGCCATATGTCTGGCGATAGTTACTCAGGAGATGATGTCCAGGGGATAGAAACCCCTATGAGACAAGGCAGCTTGCTTCCAGTCCCTTGCCCACATGTGTGAGAATTGCAGAGTACTTGGAGCAATCCAGTGATGTTACCAAAGCAGTACACGGCCAAAGGGTCCTTCGAGGGTGCTATGGGCTCCTAAAATGGGGGTGTGGAGGTGCATGAACGCTGTGACTGCTTCACACTCAAAGAATCCTAATGATGGAGACCACTGAATGACCCACAGTGGCAGGACTTGAAGAAGCAGTGCTGAAGCGTAAGAGGGAAGACAAAGACATTATTCTTATCATCCTAGCTCCAACTGTAACTGATACTAAATAGGATCTTAGTGCATTTCCAGCAGTGTCTCAGTTACTCTTCTGTCATTGCTGGGACAAATACCCAACACCCAAAATGAAGGAAGGGAAGATTTATTTAGCTCATAGCTAATGGAGTTTTCAGTCCGTGCTCGGCTGGCTTCAAGGCAGAGTGGCACATGGCAGAGGACAGCAGTTCATGGCAGTGGCAAAGAAGAAGAGGAGACAAGGGAAGAGTAGCAGCAACAACGGCTGCAGAGGAGCTTGTCGCCCTTAGGCTGCATTCAGGCCATCCACCTTAGGCTGGGGGAAAGACACACACCCGTGATCCCAGCAGTACTAAGACCCGTAATCCCAGCCTCGGATCACCCATGATCCCAGTGGATAATGAGTTAATCACAAAGTCCCTGCCCCATGACTGTATGAGGCTTTGGGGGGACAACTGGACACAAACCATAAGAAGCAGCCCTATTTCATAGGACTCCTCTACCATGGCCATGAACAAGCAATTCACACGAAGACTGCTTGATAAATTGTGTACATGAAGTGATTAATAGAATAGTAGTTGTAATACTGGCAAAAAATACTATGGGAATGGCCTACAATAGCAGAATAATAAAATGAACTATACACACATAAGCTTGATGAAATTTAATTCTTACTTAAAGTAGTAATTCTGTAAATTATGTGTGATAGGAAATTATGGAGTAGTAAGGATATATTTATTTAAAAATATTCTTAGACTATGACTTAGTGCAAAAAAAGACATAGGCAGTGCACACACAGAGAAAAAAACAGCTGGTGTCTTAGCCTGGTGGAATGTGGGCCAAGTCTTTATTGTAGTCATTGTTTTTGTTGTCATAAAGTTGCTTAAGCAATAAATGAAACCAAGGCCCCCAAATAAAATTGAATGGGTGGAAGAAGAGATAGTTATTAGACAACACTTGAGGAATTTTGCTGTAGAGAGAAGGAAAAAAAAGGAGTAGTATAGTAGATTTCTTTTCTTTTCTTTCTTTCTTTTTTTTTTTTTTTTTTTTTTTTTTTTTTTTTTTTTTTTTTTTTTTTTTTTTTTTTTTTTTTTTTTGCAGAACTGAGAATTAAACTCAGGCCCTTGCACTTGCTAGGAAAACACTTATTCCACTGAGCCATCTCCCCACCCCATGGATTTCTAACTGTTGGCAACTTACTGTACCCCACTGAATTGAACTGGTATGGTGCTGGGTGTGGGAGGCCCACCTGAGGATTGTTGCCAGCACATTAGAGGCAGGACAGGAAAAGCTGTCAGGACACTGTTAGGGATCAGAGAAGCTGTACGAGCTGTTGGAAGCCATTGCTTCTCCGGGCTGTCTTGCTGGTGGGTGGCCTTCCTGACGAAGTTGGCTGTTCATGTTGGAGAAGTAGCTCAGGACCTTTATTATCTGAGAATGGTTATGACTGATTCGGGGGGTATCTGTGGTCCTCATTTTGAGCTTTGCTTCCTGGCTCCAGAGAGGAAGATGGTGCCCTGCTCAGCTTCATGGAGCAGCTTGTCATGTTGGCTTTCCTGATGGGAACTCATCTTTTTTCATCACCGGAGGAGCTCAGGACCTTATTGTCACTGAGGATGGCTGTGGTATCTTTGGAGGAGCTCTGGTGCTTACCGTGAGTATTACTTCCGGACTCCAGTTAAGATCCCTCAGCTTGATAGCACAGATCCTCCATCCCACTGGCAAAGACTTTCTAGCTTCCAACACTGACCTTAGGCCTTTCCAGTGTGTATCTGTAAATGGGCCTACATGAGACTTTGTTATGGTCTCTAGGCCTCTAGTTGGATTTGCGGAAGGCACTGTTATGAGCTCTGGAATTTTAGCCAAGATATTAGGATCAAGGCTCTCAGCTGGGCTCTGGTCTTTTGTGTGTAGACTGATTACCTGCACTCCTTATATATGATTCTTTACAAACTGATATTATAAAATGTGTTTTGTATTGCACTGTTTCCCTTGCAAAACTGCAAACCATGACAGGTAATACCTGGAAAGGATGCAGGGTCTAGAAAGGGAGGCCTCTTTTTGGAGATAGAAAATATAGATACATCTTTTCATGCTGATGAGAATGATCTGTAAAGGGGAAGGAAACAGATACTGAAGAAATCTGAGTTGCAGGAGCCAGCTCACTGAAACAAGTATGAATGCAAGGAGTTAACTAAGGCTAATGGCTGTTGGAAGTTTACAAAAAAATATTAAAGATTGAAAAATGATAGAAGTGCTTGAGGGTTAAAGGTTGAAACAGTGCAGCAAGATGTCTGGAGATGTCTCGGTGACTTTTCTCTCACTACTGGGACAAATACCGAACAACCAAAATGAAGGAAGGAAAGGTTTATTTGGCTCACAGTCAGTGGAAGTTTCAGGCTATACTCAGCTGGCTCCAAAGCAGACTGGCACTGGCAGAGAACAACCTTTCATGGCTGAGACAAAGAGCAAGAGAGTAAAGGGAGTGGCAGCAGCACAGGCAGCTAGTTAGCCTCTATCCCCTCCTTGCATTGTAATGCAAATTACCCACCTCAGGGCAGGTGCAGCACCCACACCCACAATCATCAATCACAAACTATAGGAGCCTGGGGGGATGGCTCAGTAGAATAAGCGCTTGCCTGGCAAGTCCAAGGCCCTGAGTTCAATGCCTGGTTCCACCAAAAAAAAATAAACTCCAGAAGCCACATTGTGAAAATGCACGAGGCTTTGGGGGGACACCTATATACAAACCATAACAAGAGAAAAGCCAAGTTCTACTTGAAGTTTGAGCAGTAAGTACTTGTTTTGCTATAGCCTGTATGAGACAGCCTGTCTGAACAATGTAGTGCCAATGCCTGAACACAATCTTTCTTCTTATCATGACTCAAGGAAAAGGGTTTGATTTTATATCATAATGTTTTCCTAAGTTTTAAAGGCAGTTGGCTAGTTGATCACTACTGCCTTTCTCATGCAGAAATGAGATTGAAAATTGCACTTTGAGCTTTTTAGTTTATTCTAACTCTATGAATATTTTATTATGCAAGAGCATGTTTTAAACACATCAGAGGTCAAGGATGTAGCTCAGTGGCACAGTAATTGTCTGGTAAACGCCAGTTGAATTCCTGGTATCAAAAAAAAAAGGAGAAGAAGAGGAAGAGGAGGAAAAAGAAATTTAAATACATCAGAACAAGTGA
>PVKA01006490.1:17734-83425 GCA_004027165.1 Ctenomys sociabilis
AAAGAAAGAAGGAAAGAAAGAAAGGAAGGAAGGAAGGAAGGAAGGAAGGAAGGAAGGAAAGGAGGAAGGAAGAGAGAGAGAGAAAGAAAAAGAAAGAAAGAAAAAAGATGCAGCTCAGCAACTACAATAAAAATTGAAGAAATCTGTGTTATCTTGCACTGTATGAATGACGCAGTCTTTTTTTTCATTTGATCACACTAAGTGAAGACAAGGCCCCACAAGTTGCATGAGTAATTCCTCTCAAATGTTAGAAACTTTTTGCAACCGTGTGCCGTGTACTCACTGACATCATTGATTGTACTTCACCCCAGTGAGGTGGCTATGACTGTGCTTTGGGATTTAGTCTAAGTACTCAGGAAATGAGAGAAATGAACAAGAGCATCTAAGGGAAAAACAAACACATTAATGAAAAAAAAATTAAAATAGGCCCTTAAACAAAACAAGACCTTCTTAGGTCTAACTGCTGGGGATAAAAAGAAAAAAAAAAAGTACATGTATATTTATCTTTGGATCCTCTAAAAATACCCATTACATGTGAAGTGTGGTTAGCACAAAAGAATTAAAAGGTTAGTGTACCTGACTGGGATTTCCTATCTGTTTCCCCAAATGTTCAGCTGTACCCTTGAGGTCCACCTCTGTAGAGTTCTTTTCCTTCTAGATGACAAGCTAAAATCCTTGATGTTTATTGTCTAAAGTTATCTGTCTTTCTAGTAACAAACTGAACAATATTGCTCTGAACATCGGTGTTTCAGGTACTTCTTAGGTAGCCATGAAATGACTCTTTGCCTACACTTGCCAGACTCAAGCCTAATAAATATTCAAATGTTCAGTAAACCCATTTAAAGACATTCATTTTGCATAGTAATCTTTTTTTTTTTCAGTGCCAGGGATTGAACTCTGGACCCTGTGCTTGCCTGGCAAGTGCTTATTCTACTGAGCTATTTCCCCAGCCCTGTATAGTAATCTTAAAATCCATGTTAAACCAATAAAGAACTATCACTTTTTCTATGCCAAATTTCCAAAGATTGTAAAACAATGCCTCTCGATGAAGGTAATGTGGACTTTCACTATGCTTTGGAGAAAGATTAAGGTTCTTCAGATCAATTAGATCAACTGTACCACTAAAGTCTTAAAACATTCATTTTATCTTACCAAAAGTATTTACTGAGTATCTTCTCTATTAAAGATTGGAAATTACATTCTGTTGGTGAACAGGCATTACATAGATAGTAATTATAAGTACAATGAGTCCTGTGAAAGGCAAATCAAAAGAGCACAAAATTAAGGAATTAGTCCTAATATAGTGATCAGAATTATGCAATAAAAGCTGGGAATGGTGGCAAATGCCTGTAATCCCAGCACTCTAGAAGGCTAAGGATTACAGGCATTTGCCACCATTCCCATGAGAATTACAAATTTGAAACCTTGGTTAACTTAGTGTTACCTTGCCTCAAACAAAACAAAACAAGAAAACTTGAAACAGTTGAGCATGTAGTTCAGAACAGAAGATTTGGGTTCAATATCTAGAACAAAGGAGGAGGAAGAAATGGAGGAGGAAGAGTAAGAAAAAAAGGAGGAAGAGAAGAAGAGTTAAGCAGTAAGATATAATGAAATATTAGAGATGACTTAAAAGTTCACAGGCAGTGGATTAAATCAAACCATGATATATCCACACAAAAATAATATTGTGATATTATGATAGATAATGTAATCATTATCTATTGCAAACATGTGCTAGAAAGTTGTAAAAATATGGTGGCACTAACAAACAGAAAACTAATCAATGATATATTACAAATGTTGATAATATACTGATACATGGAAAAAAATATAAAATAGTGTGGTGTGATTCAATTCTGTAAATATGAAATAAAGCAAAGTATAACTTATTTACTTATGTATCTATATTCCTATCCATTAATCCATTTGTTAAATATACAAGCAAAATGTGTTAATAATTTTTGGCTGGGGATATGTTACCCATGTTTTTTCTTTTTATGCTTGTCTTTAAGGACTTTTTTTTTTTGTATTTTAGGGAAGGGTCTACAGGGTCTTCAGGCTCTCACTACTAGATTGGACTCATGGTGATCTACCTGTTTACAGCCTCCCAAGAGCTTGGATTACACGCATACACCAACATGCCCAGTCTCAATTGTTATCTCAGTGAGCTCCAGAGGGCAGGGCTGGCACGGCAGACCTGAGGATGGAACCCCCAGCCCTTGTGCCCACTTGCAGGCACTTTAATCTGCTGAGCTATTTGACCATGCAAGGATATTCTTAAAATAATGAAAATAATGTGTATGTATTGGACACAGATAACTGATATTTGAGAGAGAACCTAACAAACATTAATGAGCTATTCCTCTAAATTATCTAAAACTGTCCTTTTAAATTAGGTCAATAGACTGCAATTTTCTTGAAATACATTATTTAATTGCCCTGCAGAAATGCTATTATGTAGTTATAATTACAAATTGAAATCTTAGCTTTTATTAAGATGATAGATAAGCAGAACATTTTCTCAATCTTTTCCAACATTATAGTTAAGATTTTGGCCCTTATGTTACCACTTAATATCAAGGAAGAGTTTACTGACATAGCTCAGTGGCACAGTTCCTGCCTGGCAAGTGTGAGGTCCTGAGTTCAAATCCCAGTATATATTAAAAAAAATGTTTACTTTCTAGTGAGATCTTTTTCACACATGGATTTTAGAACACATCTTATTTCCCTTATTGGTTTGCCTGCTTGGAATATTAGAGTTAAATTAAGTGATTAATGTAATTAATGTAAAGATCTGGCCACTAATCTGCTATAATTAGGGTTTATCATATGTGTTTTTTAAACATCATTATGATTATGATTATTTTATGGCAGAACTCAGACCCTTGAGCTTGCCAAGCAAGCACTTATTCTACTGAGCTATCTCCCCAGCCCCTTTTTAAACTTTTTATTATTATTACTATTAATATTTCTTTACCATACTGGGGATTGGACCCAGGGCCTTTATGGGGAGCTACAGCCCCAGCTCCACCCACCCCCTTTATATTTTTGAGATAGGTTCTTATGAAATTGCTGCATTGCTCAGATGGGTTTAGATTTATGATGCTCTTGCCTCAGCTTCCCAGTGTGAAGTTCTATGCTTTAGGCATGGATTTTTTTTTTTTTTTTTTTTTTTTTTTTTTTTTTTTTTTTTTTTTTTTTTTTTTTTTTTTTTTTTTTTTTTTTTTTTTTTTTTTTTTTTTGTACCTTGGATCAAACTCAGGACCTTGTGATTGCCACATAGGCGCTAAAGCCATTGAGCTATCTCCCAGCAAGTTCTACCTTTTAAACTGCTGTTCATTTTAAATTTTTAAAACTCTTCTGTAGGGCCAGGGAAATAGCTCAGTAGAATAATCGCTTGCCTTGCAAGCACAGAGCCCTGAGTTCAAGCCCTGGTACCGCAAAAAAGAAAAGCCAAACAAAACAAAAACTTGCCTGTCTTAAGTCTTCTGTAGGAAAATACCACAAATTAGTTTTCAAGATTGATGTGTACAGCACAGCAATTTTACATGTTCTAAAGTAGGAAAAATGAAAATTAGTATTGGCTATCCTTCATGAATGTGTGTATTGCTAAAGTTTTGAAACAGTTGTGCTTGTAGCAGTTAAAACATTTTTTCTATTTGTTTGCTCTTTTATGCGGGTAGCAAAAACGTTAACTTTAACTCAGCCTATTTGAGTTATAATAGGTTCTAAATTGGATTTTTGCTATAACTTTATTATTCTATTAGTAAGCTACTGATCAAAAAAACAAAAGCCTTTCAGTCATCTTATTGTTTTGGAGAGTGTAAATCAATGAAACCCATTTTCCTATCATAAAAAGAACATTGTGGAAACATTTGAAATTCTGAAGTGCACACAAATCCCATTCTAGCTTTTGAAAAAAGCCACTGCTTCCTCCTCCTCCTACTTTTGTGAGAAGACCTTAACCTTAAAAACACTAAGATGAAATGGAGATGAAATTTCCTGTTCTTCTAATGACTAGGTGTTAAAGTGACTTTTTCTGTCCCTCAGGGTTATTGCTATAGGTCAGATTTGAGGTCACTGGCTGGAAAGTTACAAACAAAGTCATAGTTTTGGCCAAGGAATAGTAAACTTGGATTCTAGACAAAGTCAAAGCTTCCTAAGTGATGAAAGGAAAAGAAAAAATCAGTCCTCTCCTCTGAACACAAACGCTGGCTATAGACAACCATTGGGTGGGTTGTTTAAGAACAATGAATGAGTGTAGCTTGGGTATCTATTAGTCAGAGTGACTTTACAACATTTAAAAATAAAATATTCAAACATAACATCATTAAGCCTTTCGCTGTCTTGGGAAGCTGAACATGTATTTTTTTTAACCAAAGGCAGAAAGTTCACAGTCATTCATTATTATTGAACAGATTTTTTTTTTTTTTTGTACCAGAGATTGAACTCAGGACCTTGCACTTGTCAGACAGGCTCTTACGCCACTGAGCTATCTTCCTACCCCAGAGATTTTTTCAAATAATAAATTTTGTATTTACCATCTTATAAAATTCTCCTTGTCCTAATTATTTTAGAATTCACCTTTGTATTTATATTTCTCCTTATAGTTAGATAATTATTTGAGAACAGAAGTAATGTGAGTGTTCATGATTTATCCTTACAAGCTAGGTACTTGTAAGGACAGTGTGTGTTGGGCGGGAGTCTGGAGCAACTTGAGACCACTATGTTGATGACCTCCTTTTTTTATTTTTTAGATGATGACCTCTTCTTAGAATTAATACTACTTCTTAGGCAGATTTTGGTAGAACTCAATTAGCACTGCTCCTACCTACTCTGCAAATTTCTGGATACTATTTGTTATGGTTAGATCATGAATGGTCCCCCAAATTATGTACTTCAGGAGGGTAGTTGGACCATGAGGACACTGTTAAGTCCATCTAACTGGGAGTTCAGCCACTGTGTGCTGTTGGGATGTGGGCCATTGGGGCTGACCTGGAAGGGCACAAGCCTCTCCCCTTGGCTCCTCCCTTTCCTCTCCGCTTCCTGGGTGCCATGCCATGAGCTTCCCCCACCAGACCCTTCTTCCATGTGGGTTTCTACTTCAGAGGCAGCTGAGCATAGACTGAAATTCCTGAAACTGAGTCAAAATTAGAGTCCTCTCCTTTAAATTGTGGGTGTTGGGTATTTTGTCCTAGCAAGGAAAGTGACTAAGGCAATACTGTTGCAATATATCATGACTTAGATTTTATCCCCCAGCAATCGGAATGTTCAGGTTTCATAACTCTGAATTGGAGCCTTGCGGTAGCAAGAAGTATTCTCAGCTACAGGAACATCTGGAAGTGAGGTAATTAATCAGATGATTTTCAGTGAAGATGGAAGCCCTTTCTGGAGACAGGTCAGAATTTATGGGGCTCATGACATACTATCCTACTTGTATGGGTATCTGAGAAAACAGCAGAAGCAGGAAACTCACATTCACCTTCCTCCATTGCTCCCCAAAGCAGGTACAAGACCCTCATTGGAGAGGTGCCCTCTCTATGCCGAGAGGAAGGGCTTAGTCCCTGTTATCTCTGATGACAGGGACCCAGAGAATCTGAACAAAGAGGACCCTCCCTTTATTGCCATTCAATTGGACTCCTGTGTCTAATCATTATTTACAACTCTACTCTTTGCCAAACCTAGCATGAAAAATATACAGCCTTACACATTTCTTTGGTTCTTTTCTCTCATCTCCTGTGTTACATAATACTTACCTTACATACATTCATGTTTTTCTTTTGTTGATCTCTGCATCTTCTAAAGCAAGTAGTCTGATAGAGGGAAACATTTCCTTTCAGCTAGCTGTGGGCTCCCTCTCCGTGTGAATTTCTTTTTTCCATTTTTTGGCAGAACCGGGGATTGGGCTGGGCTCCCTCTCTATTTCCATTTGTTGGTAATCTATTTCAGGCAGAGCCCTCTCAAAGAGGCTTCAGCCATGAGACTACCAAGGGGAAAGGAATCAGTATTTTTCCTCTCCTCAGAATACACACGAGAAGAACTTCTATTCTTGAAGCTTCTCCACATCTGCTGCCTCTTCCCTGAGTTTCCCCAGGGAAGAGGTCAAAGCACTCATTCTCACTGGGCCTTGCCACTCTCTACTAGATTTCTGTCATCCACATTCCCAGACTTATCAGGGAAGATTGCGTCTGAGTTCTCATCTCAGCACAGCACTAACCAATGCTTTGCACACAGTGGGCTCAATATATGGAAATTCTCTGCAAGGATATTTTGCTCATCAGTAGCTGTTATAGACTACTGAAAGTACCTGTAGTATATGTTATAGTCTACTGAAAGTCACAAAAAAAGCAATTTACTTTCATTTTGTAGTTTGGGCATTTCAGAAAATCATACCCTCTTCAGGAAGTGTGTAACAATTTATCTAGGGCAAACCCCAGCTCCGGGTTTAAAGACTTTAATCCTCTTCTAACCACAAGGACTAAGGCCCATCTTTGACTCTTGACGTTGTCTCAAGCGAGTAGCTCCACAAAGAGAAACCTTTCCTCTCCACCCAGTGGGCTCCTTCATTGACTTCTTTCTCTCTGCTTGTTGGTATTCTACGTCAGGCTCTGCGAGTTCTCTGTACTGTTTGTGCCCCACGAATAGCTCTCATTCTTTGAGTGACTAGAGATTTTCAAAACCGGGCAGCGGAATCCTGCCTAGCGTCCTATCTATCCTCTTGCTTCGCTGGATTCCTAACAATGTGGGTTTCTAAACAGTTTCTGTGCTAAGTGGCATTCAAACTTGTAAAAGTGGAACCCATGCTGGCTGCAGGGCAAGAGTTCCACAGTGCGGGGATCAGCGGCACTGTGGTGGATGGATCCGCACTTCTGGGCAACCGCGGGCGCACAGTCGACGGGCTCAGGGCCAGGCTGGGGCCCGCTGCCGAGGTGCTGCACCCCGGCAGGGGTCGCGCGTGCGTGTTGGGGCCGGGGCGCAGCCTGCCCCCCCCAAACCGCGGGCGCGTGGGGGGCGGCGCGCGGGGCGGGCGAGGCGCGGGTGGCCGGGTCGGGGTGGAGGAGAGGAGTCGTGACGCCGCAGCGCGGCCAGGGCCAGATCCGCGGACACGGTGCCCGCCGGCGCAGTGGGATCCCAGGAGCTGACGCCGGGAGGCGGCGCCCCGAGAGCGGCGGCAAGGAGGCCGGGTCCCGGGACCCCAGCTCGGGCCGCGGGGCCGACGGAGGGCTGCAGAGCGACTGCGTTAGGCTGGGGGCCCGCGGGCGGGCGCCGCCGCGCGGGAGGCTGGGGGGCCGGGGCCGGGGCCGGGTCCCCGAGCGGGTCGGGGCCCGGGGCCGGGGTCGGGGAGCGGTAGCGGCGCGCGCGGCTCTCCCGCCGGCTCGGGGGACCCGGAGCGAGCCCGGCAGGGCCATGGCCGCCGGTAGCATCACCACGCTGCCCGCCCTGCCCGAGGGCGGCGACGGCGGCGCCTTCCCGCCCGGCCACTTCAAGGACCCGAAGCGTCTGTACTGCAAAAACGGAGGTTTCTTCCTGCGCATCCACCCCGACGGCCGCGTAGACGGGGTCCGGGAGAAGAGCGACCCCCACGGTGAGTGCGGCGAGCGCCTCCTGCGCGCTTCCCGCTGCCCCGGGGGACTGCGTTTGCGCCTCGCGGTCCTCTGAGGTTTTGGGTTCACTGCGCGCGCCCTCCTCCCGGGAGCTGCGGTGTAGGGTTAGATGTCCCCAGAGCTTTGGGATGAGCCGGTTTCCGCGGGTGAACTGGTCCCTTGGGCGGGAGCTGCAGGGTCTCCCATGGCGCAGCCCGCACCTGTGGCGTCAAGGCTGCGGAACTTCCGAGAGGCGAGCCTTGGCAGAGCCGGGAGAGACCGCAGCAGAAGCGCGCTCAGTACTGGATGCTCGCCTTGCCACCGACGCGCCCCGAAGTCCCAGGACTGAGACCCCCGCGGCTTTCTGCACATCACTGGGACCCATTTCAGTATCTTTCCGATTGATGAAAGGTGAAATAGCTCAAACAAAACAAAAACAAAGCAATAGTTCCCCTGGTCTTGTGTCAGTAGTGAAGAGTACAAAGGCCTTTTTCCACCTGCGTTTAATAGCTTTGGGACATGGAGCGGCACCTAGCCCCAGAGCACTTTTCTTATCCCTAAAGTGGCCATAATATTTGCCCTGTAAAAGGTTTAAGGATGAAATGAGAATTACACTTTTGCTTTCCATAAAAAGAAAGAAAGAAAGAAAGAAAGAAAGAAAGAAAGAAAGAAAGAAAGAAAGAAAGAAAGAAAGAAAGAAAGAAAAGCAACCTATTTATGGTTATAGAAATAGTCTTGGCCTGACTCAATTGTTCTCGAGTACTAGGGTTCTGTCGGAATCACCTGGAAAGGGTTATGACAGCTTGCTGGATGGAGTTACCAGAGTTTCACTGAGCCTAGGCCTGGAGTTGGGACTGAATGATTGCTTTTCTAATAGGTTCCAGGTGATGCTGAGAGACCCACACCCGGAGAGCCACTGGTCTAGAGAGGCATTTGGAATGAGAGTGTTTTAGAACCATAGTGTATTTTAATCTGCTCTGTAAATTTGTTTTAAACTTTGTGTTCTGGTATTCTTTCCTTTATGGGTCCCAGGAAAAGACTCTGATCCTCTGTTTGCCCTAGAAAGAGCAGCCAGGGGCCCAGAGTTTCATTTTAGGAGGCCATGTATGAAATGGCACTTCGTTCACTTTGGGAGTGGGCATAGGAGAAAGTGCTACCATGGAACAAACAGTTGACCTAGGAATGGGGGATACACTTTTATAGGCCTTTAACAAAGTAATTACATTTGTTTTCTAATTGATAGGTACAAACATAAAATTGCACCTAACAAATGGAGTAAAACAATGTTTTTATTTACTTATTTATTTGGTACTGGGGATTGAACTCTGGACCTTGCACTTACCAGGCAGACACTTAGGCTGTGAATTATCTTCCCACTCCCTCATGGTGTTTTTATACATGTATGATGCATTGTATAATGTTTAAAATAGGAGAAACATTTATGCACTTTTTTATGGCTAAAAACTAAAATCCTACCTTATTGAAGTACATTATAGACACAACTGTATCACTCTACTGTATAATATAGCACACTAGAGTTTCTTATTCCTATATACATTAGTATTAGTTGGGTCTTCACCACCTCCAAAGTAAGATCTAAGAAAAGATGCAGGTCTTTACGTTTTTAAAGGCCTATTATAATTTAAAAAATTGTCAGTCACTTTATGCAATAAAATTGGAAAAACACTTGTAACTTAATGTAGAGTTAGTGCTATTTCTCTGTTCCAGTAGTTTTCCGCAAAAATACTTCTGTATTTGAAGTTTTGTTCTGCAGTTGTCTGCTAGATTAGCTCAACTGCATAAAGCAAGTTGCATACATATATACCAATTAGTTTCATTCTTTTCTGGCATCACAAACTTGTTTTATGAAAAGCATGTCTTATGACCAATGGGCAGAAGAATTAACTTCCAAATTAGGTTCTTAGGACTTTGTCTAATACTCTTAAAATACTCTATTCATTGAATCATTTTTTAATTGAAGCTGCTTGTCTTAGAATAAAACTATGCATTCACTAGTGCATGGGGATACTTCTGAACTGTGCACCACATTATTACTCTTGTGAAAACAGCTGTTAACCTTTTCTTTCCAACTATGAATTGGGTTCCTTGTTTTAGTTAAATGGCAGTGATTTTGCCTCCCATGCTACTTTTGACAGCATATGGAGACATTTTTATTTATCCTTACCTGTGAGAGTCTTCCTGGGGAACACGGAAGAAACCAAGGGTACTTCTGAGCATCCTGTCCCACAGTGCACATGGTAGTTTCCCTCCAAAAAATGTTCTGGCCCCAAAATACCATTAATGCCAATGCTGAGAAGCTTGCAAACTTTTGAAGAGCAAAATATAGCATACTAAAAGTGGGATAAGAGTGGAATAACTCACCCTGATTTTCATAGGCTACTAATTTTTATTTTACTGTATTTTTTGTTGAATTATTTTTCAGGATATATATATATATATATATATATATATATATATATATATATATATATTTGTTTTTGGTACAAAGGACTGAACCCAGGGCTTCTAGCTTGCTAGACAAACATTTGACTCCTGAGCCAAATCTCCAGCCCCTACTAATTTTTTCAAAGGATATCTTTTGCCAGGTAATTGACAAGCATACAAATCCAACACTGTTGAGTTGAGATAATTTTTATGTATGTAACCTAGCCTAGATTTAAGTTATGTGCAGTAGGATTTGCACATATCTAGATGATATATTTATAGTTGACCAAATCAAGAGATTGATGGGGAAAATATAAGAAAAAAGTGAGTATGGCATGTACTCATAAAATGTCCTCTTAGCCACATGTTTACCCAAAGAAAGCCAGCCAGCAAAAATGGAAAGACGCAAGCAGCCACAATTAACAGTGGCCACGATTTCCCACTGAGTTATAAGTTAGGTAACTACACTTGTTAGAAGAGTTGAAAAGCTCATGTCCTTATTCCTTAATGGTTTGATCCAATTGACCTGAAAAACCTGTCACTGGTGATTTATTCCTTTGGCATGATGCTTTCTGCCTAGATGTCTTCTAAAATGCAAATAACTGAAAAGTTGAGTTCATTTGTGACATTTAGTATGAATTGATCCCAAGCACAGTTTCTTTACCCTGAGCTGACTGGCAGGAGTGGTTTGCAAAGGGGTGCTTTGCAGTCAGTGGGATGAAAGATGGGGTGCTGGTGGGGGTGGTCGAGGGAAGAAGAGGAGGAAGCTAGAGCAGGTGTGGGACAGGGACCAAAAGAAGAGGTAGAAGGTGAATGAACACAAGAGTTTTGCTTCACACTGGAATATTCCTTTGAGTTTTCACTCAGAAGACCTATTTTCTGGCATGTTTCTTACAGTCCTTCAGAGAAACAAGATGTTTCAGAAGAGAAGCGGTTGCAGAGCATCTGCTTTGTGAGCATGTGTGCTGCCTGCCTTTTGGTATCTGGTCTCAGTAGGCCTCCTCTGTCCAAGGGAATATGTAGCACGAAGGGTGGACTCTAAAGCAGAGAGGCATGTAGATTTTCAGGAGAGAACATTTTCCCCCTATGCAGCACGTACAACATGTGGTAGAGTACAGTGAATAAAATGTATGCTGCTTATATCCACATGAGCATGAAATTTATTCCAGAATCTCTTATTTAGAGAAAAATGAAGGCAGTTAGAAGTGCTGGATCTACCCTTGGGCTTCTCCCAACAGGTGGCTGCCTATTGGCCACGCTGTTCCAGGCTTGAGATGACATTGGCTTAGAGAGGCTGAGGGACCTGTCCAGTCTCATGTGAACCCAAGATGGGTCCAGGTTGGCCTGGCCCTTGTGCTGTGTGCCATTGTTACATTCTGTGCAGTGTCATTCATACAAAAACATAGGTGTGTGCTATTTAAATGGAAGCTTTAGACCTTCTAGCTCACCAGTCTCATTTTGGAAGAGGAAAGGAAACTTCAGAAAAGTAACCAGTGGCTGGGCATAGTGGCACATGCCTGGAATCTCTGCTCTAAGAAGATTGAGCAGTACTGCAAGTTTGAGTGCCACATGGGAAACTTAGTGAGATCTTATATAAAAAGGAGAATTGAGGATGTATTTCTGTATGAAAGCTCTGGACTCGGTCCCCAGTATGACAGACAGACAGATGGGCAGATGGACAGACATTGTAGCCAGCTGCATGTTACTTATTTGCTTGGCTGACGTTCTTGCGACCTGGCCCCTAGTTTCCTTTTTTTTTTTTCTGAATTGAAGTGGCCCCTACTTTCCTAGTCGTGTCTTCCTGCAGCCTTCCTTGCTGTCTTCCTTTCAGTCCTAGGACGTGGCTCCACTTTGGCTCTATAGACTGCCGAGCTCTCGATTTTGAGATAATGACCCCTCTGAGGAGGTTTACTAGTTCACAGTTGCCTCCAGTTGTATTTGGGTAAAGCTGCTTGACCTTCAGGTAATCATTGCCCTTGAGTACATGGAACATTTTGTTGAATAATACCCAATCTATCTTTGTTACCACCTTTGGTAGTTTCTGGTCCCACTGATTTACTTTAATTTATGTAATTTGTTGCTATTTGTTTGCAGTAAACAAATGATGTCAGGTTCTAATAACTTATTTAAACCTGGAAATCATGTAATTGGTTTACCAATGAAAGGACATTTCATTATGAGTCATTGATATTACTGCACCTTGGGAGACATTTAAGATGAATTTGATGCCAAGTGACCTCAGCCTAGGAGAGACAACATCCCTTCATGACATAGTCTGAGGGCTTCTGTTGTGTCTGTAAAATGGCCATTATGTAATTAATTATACTTTAACAGGGACATGACAGTCAGGTTCTGTATGTGTTCTCTCTTTGATTTATGATCCCATTGTGCATAGATGGCCACAACCTTCAAGTTTAATTTGAAAATAGAATGTTACAGATGTAATAAAGAAAGCAAGAACAATAGGGCCAGCCAAATAGCTCAGCGGATTAAAGGGCCTGTAAACAGGCACAGGGGTCAGGGGTTCAATTCCCAGGCCTGCCACACCGGCCCTGCCCCGGGGCATACTGGGTATGGTAGTGCGCACCTGTAATCCCAGCTCTTGGGAGGCTGTAAACAGGCAGATCACTATGAGTCCAATCTAGTAGTGAGACCCTGAACACCATGTAGACCCTTCCCTAAAATAAAAAAAAAAAGGAAAGAAAAAAGGAAAGCAAGAACAATTTGTTATGAGCAAGACCTTGACTATTCATATTCACATTGAGTCTGACAAATTGCCATCTGTAATGCTGAAAAGGAATCACATTATTGACAGGTTTCACTTTATTGGAAATTCCATTTTAAAGCATGAGAGGATCATGTGACAAGATGGTAATGACACATGTGCCATAGTCTGCATGTTTTTCCAATTCCAGTGCTTGTTGATTTTCCAAACCCCGCTTGGACCTCTCTTTGTCCTGCAGTACACATCTGTAAGAAGGCTGCCCTGGAGTAAGAATCTGTGACTGTGAAATGGAGCGAGGCAAGTGAACACTTTCTTCCAGACACAAATTCTACCCTCATTAGCATTTTCTGTCCAAAAAAAAGTATGTTCTATTCTGTTTTTAAGCTTGTCATTTTCTGTACACCAAAGTCAAAGATCTAGTCTTCTATTTGTTTTATTTTCAGTGCTCAGTGAATAGTTAATGCTTGGGCTTTGCATGATGATTCAGAGTAATGTTATCAATGTAGAACTTCAGTTATATGACTAGAAAAAAATCCATTGCAGCACTCTTATTTTCACTGTTTCCTTGTTAACACGCTATTAAGAAAAGATGATGCAGAAGCTGACCATAGCAAAGCCATTAATAATTGTGGCCAAAAAGACCCTCTAAAGTAGGTCATTTATAGCCACAGGATGGTAGGAGATGAAAATGGTGACTCTCAAGGAACCTCACTCATTGAGCCAGTAAGAATGTGTGGTTCTTAGAAGCCAGGCTATTCCTGTTCTAAAGCGCTGTGGGATATATTTAGTTTGAAGGGGTTGAAAGAGCCTCAATGCAAGTAGGCAGGGCTCAGCATTTAACTTACATCTCATCCTAGTTGTACTCTCACTCTTCATGCCTAAAGTGACTTGACCAGGGTAACCCTATTTCATTTACAGAAATCTGTGAGGGTGTGTGTGTGTGTGTGTGTGTGTGTGTGTGTGTTTTCAAAGGGCTATTGACTTTCCCAAATTAATGTAACCTCCAAGTTGAATTATCTAATAGGACTTTGAAATGAAATATCAGATTTTTTAAAGTATATTTTCTTTTTCTTTTCAAGGTATTTTGGCAATTAAACACATGAATTAAAGGTATAAAAGTATTATTTTCCAGGTATCATTAAACTATTTAGTAATCCCTATTTGATTGATCATTAAACTATATACAGTGTTCATTTATAATGAAGACTTATAACTAGTAAGTTAAGAAAAAAGTGTTTTGTACAGAATTCCGTGACCTGACTGAATTGTGTGCTTGAATTCTTTTTTGTAATTTAGGTACTATGAAAAGATGCTGGTACCTTAAGGTAGAAACTGTTGCTTTTCCATGTCATTGAAAAATGCAATAGCTTTAACTTGTAGAATGCTCCCTAAATGTTGCTGAAGACAGAAGCATTCTCCATGCATGGCCTTGTGCTGTGTGAAGCTCACAGTTACCTTGACATGGTGGCATGTATCTATAGACATGTGTTCAGGTTATTTTGGAGATGATACATTGCAAAATCATTTGGAAAATGTTTGTGAATCTTAGAGGCTGCTATTGGCTCTATTTACAATAACTTAGAGTAATTACTGTTCAGGAAAAATGATTTAGAACTTTTATTGATTAGGAATTTTAATTTCTTTCTTTCTTTTTTTTTTTTTTTTTTTTTTTTTTTTTTTTTTTTTTTTTTTTTTTTGGTAGAACCAGAGATTGAACTCAGACCCTTACGCTTGCCAGGCAAGCACTTATTCTACTGAGCCATCTCTCCGACCTCCTGGAATTTTAATTTCTTAAAAAGGGTTTAACATTTTTATCATGCAGTATGAGATGTATAGCCTCCTTAGGTGCACTGCGCAGAGTAGTTGCTTCTTTTGTGATTTATACTCTGAAATCCCATGCTTTCTTCTTCTTCTTCTTCTTCTTCTTCTTCTTCTTCTTCTTCTTCTTCTTCTTCTTCTTCTTCTTCTTCCTCTTCCTTCTTCCTTCTTCCTTCTTTCTTCTTTCTTCTTTTTTTTTTCTTTTTGAGACTATGCTATTCAGCCTGGCCTTGAGCCCATCCGTAGCATGGGCTGGACTCAAGCTTGCAGTGTTCCTCCTGCCTCAGCCTCCTGAGTGCTGGGACTACAGGATTTGTTGGTTTAAAAAACATTTTCACTCTAAATTTTGCTGCCAGCATTCTAACGAAATCATTCTCCGTGAGAATTTCTATGCTTTTCTAGTTCAATCATGTGGCCGTTTCCAGTTTGTCACCTGTTCTGATTGCCTGTCCCTGACTGCCCGAGAATTGCTTGGCTGTTATTACTACATCAGTGGAGTTCTCTGGACCCCCATCCAACTCTCTTTCTTGCCATACTCTTTTTATTGTGTCTTTTTCTTTCCTGTTCCCAAAGGCTCTGGTTTGGACCCTGTCCTATCTGTGTGTTAGTTTCCATGTCTGCAGTGCATTTTGACCTCTCTCAGTCTTGACTCCCTGTGTGCATCATGCTGCTTGAAGGGCAGGTGTCATCAGAAGCTTCAACTTAACATGTGCAGGACAGAATGTGAGTTTCTTAAACTAATGCCCTTGCTGCTAATTTCTGCATACAGTAAAAAGGTTCTTGCAGTTTTCAGATCTAGATGCCTGTTGCATTGTCTGTGATGCTTTCCTCTTCTTGTGTTTCCCAGTCTCAGTGGGCTTCTTTCCCCATCTTCCTAATTTCCCATCTACCCTTCTGTTCCAGCTTAAGCATTAAACCCACTCAGCTGTGCTCAGACATGAGCTCCCTGCTTAATCCGATTTCCCCCGGCTTGCTGCCCATTCTCCTTAATCCGATTTCCCCCGGCTTGCTGCCCATTCTCCTGTGATGCTCCTAGTGCCCTGCTTTGCTGTAGTCTCTCTGACATGGCAGAAACATTACCATTTCAACAACTGATCTTTCCTAATATGATCCCTGTTTTTCTAATCTGTCCCCACTCTACACTTCTATTCCTATCTTTCTCTGGGGAAAATAAAACAAACTTTTTTTTTTCAGTACTGAGGATTGAACTCAGGACCCTGTGCTTGCCATGCAGGCACTTATTCTACTGAGCTATCTCCCCGGTCTTTGGAAAAATCTTTTAAGAACTAAATCAAAAGTTATCTTTGTGAAACTTTATCCTTCCTTGCCAAGGAGAATGAATGGCTTCTATCTCTATTGTCACATAGTTGTTGGCGTACACTCTGCTACAGAACTTAATACTTTTTGTCTGTTTATTGTACTGTGTCTTGGAACTCCTTGTAGATAAGGATCAGGTTCTGCTTTCTGTATTAAACCTCCCACGGAGTGGCTGACTCCTTGCCAAGTTAACCAGGCATGGGACAAACTCCCATTTTGTTTTCCTTCCTACACATTCCTTTCAGCCCTTCGCCACTCCGACCCCTGAGCTGGAGAATCCTCTCACTCCTCTCGCTCCTGGTCAGCCTCACAGCCCACTCCTTTCCCTTCATCCAGAATCTACCTTCCTTATGTGCTGTGTAAAATTCTCTCTAATACTTAGCTGTGTTTTAATTTAATGTCTTCCAGTTATATTGGAAATTTCTAAGAGATAAGGAATTTTCATTCTCAAAACCTTAGTAGACAGTATTGATAAAAAACAGTGTGGTACTGGCAAAAAAGCAGACCTGAAGAACAGATTAGAAGATACAGAGACAACTCCAGCCATACTCAACTACCTTATCTTTGATAAAAGATTCAAGCATGTTCACTGGAAGAAAGTTAGCCTCTTTAATAAATAATTCTGGAAAAACTAGCTCTCCATATGCCAGAGATTAAAATTGGAACCCTATCTTTCACTATACACTTAACTAAATTCAAAATGGATCAAAGACCTAAATATTAAAACAGAAGCATTTAATCTGTTGGAAGATAACATTAGTGTAGGCAAAGACTATAGATAAAACCCTGAGGGCCAGGGAGATGGCTCAGTAGATTAAGCGCTTCCCTGGCAAGTGCAAGGGTCTGAGTTCAATCCCTGGTTCTGCCAAAGATAAATAAATAAATAAATAATAAATACCTGGTTCTGCCATAAATAAATAAATAAATAAATAAATACCTGACCACACATGAGCTATCACAAAGAATCAACAACTTGGATCTCCCCTTATTAAAAAGCTTTTGCACAGCAAGAGAAACCACCAACAGAGTGGAGAGATAACCCACAGTATGGGAAACTCCTGTTCCTCAGACAAAGGATTACTATGAAGAACATAAAAAGAACTGAAAAAAATCAGATCTCCCAGATTTAAAGATACAATTTAAAAAAATGGGCATCTCAGATGAATACATACTTCTCAGACGAAGAGATACAAACAGCAAATAAATACATCAAAAAATATTCAACACCACTGGGCATTAAGAAATACAACTTTAAACAACGCTGAGATTCTATCTTACCCCCAAAGAACAGCTATTATCAAGAAATCAACCAATAACAAATGCTGGAGGAACCATGGGGGAAAAAAGGATCCTTTTCCACTGTTGCTGAAAGTAGCAACAGTGCAACCACCAGTAGACTGGTGCAACCACCATGGAAATCAGTGGAGACTCCTCAAAAAACTAGGATAGGAGGTCACTTTCAACCCAGCTACTGTCTTTTTGGGTATTTTCGCAGAAGATTTAAAAACATCATACTACCTTGATATATGACCACTCGTGTTTATAGCAGCACAATTTGTAAAAGCTAAATTTTGGAAACGACCTCAATGCCCATCTACCAAGGAATGGATAAAAAGATATAGACTTTTATCCTCAGCCACAAGAAAGAACAAACTTGACAATTTTATAGGTAAATGGACGCAACTTGAGACCACACTCATAAGTAAAATAAACCAGATGCACATGTGTAAATGTTGTATTCACCCCCCCCAGTGTGAGAAGCTAAAAGAATAAATAAAATCCAAAATGTACAATAGATATTGTGAAATGGAAAGAAACTTCAAAAGTAAAGAGAAACTAGTAAAGGAGAAAAGAAGGGAAAAGAAAAAAGAAATATATATATATATGTATGTTAAGATAGTCATACTACTAATTTAGTTCACTGAAAGAAGGTTTGTGTAAATATTGTTTGGACAATTAAATGCTAATATCTTGTGCTGTGAGTAATTAACTTACAGATAATATGTAATGTATTAACCATTGCTACCCTCTTATTATCTTATTTCAAAACTTTGGAGGTTTTTTCTCTTTAAAATAAAATTAGACACTATTATCCAGTAACTTTCTACGCTCTTCAGTTCTGAGGCTGAGTTTACTCCTCCCGGGATCCCTGTGTCTGTGCTGCAGACCTGCTTGAGTGCCATAAAAAAGACTCACCTGTATTTGTCAGGTGAGTTAGAACTTGAGATGAGCAGAAACATAGTAGTATGAGGCATGTAAAATACTGTAGGTGGTTTGAACATAGCACTGTAGTTCATGCCTGCAAACCTGTTATGTTATTTCTAGAAAATAATAAAGGTAAGGAATAATCATTTGCTAGAATCACTTTTGTTGTGGACATTTCTATTGATACTTAGTTCCAGAACTGATTATAGTACTTTACTTGAGGGCAGACCTGGAAAATCAAACTTGACGCAAACATTAATCTTAGGTCAATTTCTCTTTCTCTCAAATCTAAAGCCAGGGAATAGCTAATTAAGATTAAACTGTCCAGTACCATCCTCAGTATCCTTTTTGGCTGTGCTGAATGTCACAGATCGTTTTATACAATATTAATTCAGATTTGAGCTAGTATTTGTCACGATGATTTGTAAGACTCTTGGGAGGGTAGAAATTGTAAGTCACAGTGACTCAAGCATCGTCTTTGTGATGTGATGTCTACAAGATTGGGTGGGAGAAATTGCCGAATAACCAGACTCATTGTACTCCTTTCTAAATGAATCATTTTGCAAATGGAAAACAATTCGTGTGTTTTAGGGGTGATCATTACATAAACAGGAAGTGGGAGAGGGTAAAAGAGATTTCCATTTCTGAGATGGCTGCTTGAGCTTTTATCATGCAACGAACAAATTTTGTTCTGAATTATAAAATAGGATTTTTCTACTACCACAGTATTATATATGGCATATACTGTATATATAAAACATCTTATAATCTGACACCTGCTGCATGTTTTGATTTTATTATTTGTCTATTTTTCTTTTTTCCCCGTTTTAATGTTTATGTGCTTGTATGGATGTTTTGTTTTGTCTTGATTCTACCAAGCATGCCAAGTACCACATGACTCCATCCTGTAGCTGTTTCCTGGCTCATGTGGAAGTTGGGTCTGCATATATATATCTGTGGGGAGCTGGCACTTACTCATTGGCTGGGTAACCACTTGAATTGGATGGTGACAGGAGAAAATACATCTCCTGATTTCAAGATTCTAATTGGGGAATGGTCTACTTGTGCATTTTTGCACTTTTGGTTCTTTGCTGCTGTACCTGTCATCTTACTAGAGAGACATTTGGAGGCATATTTAACCCTTAAAATGTTTAAAACAGGGTTATGTTCGCATCTCTTGCTGGCAGAGAGCTCTGATTTGAATTTGATACTCTAAGGCTGGCCAAATAGCTCAGTGGATTAAAGCGCCTGCCAGCAGGCACAGGGCCTGGGGGTTCAATCCCTGGGCCTGCTGGCCATGCCCTCGGGGCGCACTGAGATGGCAATTGAGACTGGGCATAGTGGTGCATCCCTATAATCCCAGCTCTTGGGAAAATATAAACAAGTGGATCAGTATGAGTCTGATCTAGTAGTGAGACCCTGAATAACCTGTAGACCCTTCCCTAAAATACAAAAAAAAAAAAAAAAACCAAAAAAAAATAAAATAGTCAATTTGCAGGGAGGTTATTATTAAGCTCAATAGTAAAGTTTTCTTTTATTATTTTGTTGTTCTATGGTGGTTCTTCTCATCTTCATTTGTAAGTAATATATAATTTTGTATACATATTATACAAAAGCATAATATGTTATAAAAATATAGTTACTTATTTTTCAGTATTAAGAGTATTTCAGTTTTATTAAATTGTTTCCCCTTAAGAATGTCAACCACAGAAAACGTGTGAGTCATTAATGTATCTGTAAATACAGCTCATCAGAGGAAAAGCTCATGGCTTATCTGCTCTTCTTCAGATGAAGACAATTAGACTTAGTTGAGTGTGGTCTTCTATGAACATAGCATGGATTTGGATATGAATGTAGAAGAGCAAGAGGAAGAATGACAACTGAGGATAGAAAGGTGATAGAACATGAGCTCATGGAGCTGTGAAATGCAGAACTTCTAATAGTAATTGCGGTGATTCCTTTGTATTGTATGAATTGCTTGTATCTAATAACATATATGAAATTCTAGATGAAACAAATACATATGCTGTACAGTGAAGCTTTAGTGCCCAAAGAAAACATCAATAATGCTGGAAATCTGTCACAATTAACAAGATGAAAAATGTTAAATGTTATAGGTATTTTAGTGCTTATGAGGATGGTACCTTTACCAGATATTAGATTGTATTGGCCTGAAAATAATAGGCATGCCTAGCTGTTCAATGTGATCATTTTTCGACAGTTTTGAACTGTTTACATTTTTTCAATGTATTTAGTACAGGGTCTACAGGTTCTCACTACACAGATTGGATTCATAGTGATCCTCCTGTTTTCAGCCTCCCAAGCACTGGAATTATAGGTACACACCACCACACCCAGTCTCAGTCACTGTCTCAGCATGCCCTGGGGTAGGTCTGCCATAGCATGCCCAGGATTGAACCCTGGTCATTGCACCTGCCTAAGTGGGCACTTTAGTCCATTGAGCTATCCGGCCAGCCCTTCGAACCGTTTACATTTCTCTGACAATACAGAGAAGAACTGAAGATCTCTTGGATAAATTTAGAAAAATCATGCAAGAATTATTAATATGTTCAAGAATTCAGTAAATCCTAGAAAAATGTGGTGGAAGATGAAAGTATGATTTTTATTGTGAGAATGTCCATTTTTACCAACATAACACAAAACAGTGCAGGAATGGATTAAAGAAATTATGCTTGCCTAATAGTCATATACATGATTTACATACCTATGTTAGAGAAAGTACAAACCTTTTGAAGCATGGCATTCTTAGGATGTTTTGAAATTAAAGAACAGCATTTTGTTTGACCATTGCATGTTACATACAGATGGTTATTATTCAAGTGTACCCCAGTATAAGAAATTTTGCAAACAGAAACATAGTTTTACAGCACAATACATACAGCCAAATTTCAAATTTTTACCAATACAAGGAAAAAAACACAACAAAATCATAAACTTTAAAAATCCATCTTATATAAAATATATCAAATGGACTGATGGAAGAATCCTTTGTATGTTAATAGCTTCTAAAAATCATATGTGTGCACTGATATTAGGAAAATCTAGAAACATAAAACCTGACCATGTCTGTGAAAATAATGCAAAGTAATATTGATTGAGTGGATTAGAAGCCATAATATTGTACTTCCTTAAGGAAAACATAAACAAGCTATATAAAAATTGTACTGTAGCTTATTTGTTGTAAAAAAAAAAATATATATATATATATACTTGTAAGATTTCCATGTTAAAATTTGGAGAATTATTTATAAGCTATTCCATGAGCAAATGACATTTTGTCAATTCTGCACAAATCAACCACCTATATGTTTTAAAGAAATTTATGAATATAAACAATTTTTCTTTAACTTAATGAAATACATGTATTTGTTAACTATTCTAATAATTTTTCATTGGTATAAGTAGTATTTTTTTTGGCAGAACTGGGGATTGAACTCAGGCCCTTATGCTTGCTAGGGAAGCCCTTATTCTGCTAAGCCATTTCCCTGGCCTGGTATGAGTAGTATTAATTTTAATTTTTTGTTTATTGAAACAATGTCTTGCTGTGAAATTCAGGCTGGTATCGAACTCACTATGTAGCTCAGGCCAACCCTGAACACACAGTAATCTTCCTGCCTCAGCCTTATAAATGCTGGGATTATAAGCATGTGCCACCATGCCTGGCTGAATAATATTAATTAATGTTAATATTTGGGCAATAATTATCAAAATTCAAGAAACTACATTTAGCCCATTTGTAGAGCTATTAATTTTGTTTGTAAAATGACTGCTAAAAGGGATTGGATACATTTGTTCCAGCAGTGGTTCAAGTTGCTCAGCGTGGTAGTCACGCATGCACTGCCGCTGGTTCCAGCCAATGGGAACATGTTAACATTTAAATGTAGGACTTATTAGCATTGGTCCTTAATTTGGGATAAGGGATTTATAAAAGCTGTCGTGAAGAGAGATATTTTCTACTTTTAAAAAATTCTTATTCATTTTGATATTTTCATTTTGAAGATGCTTCTGTTTTAGAAGTTCTTACATATTTATCACTTACTCTAAACTCAGTAGCATGATGAGAAATTCAGATGAGATTGGGAAGATGGTTTAGCTAATAGACTTGTGCACGGGTCATGCTAATCTTCTCTGTATCGTTCCAATTCTAGTGTGTGTGCTGCCGAAGCGAGCACAGCTAATAGACTTGGTGCAGTGTGTTCATATGTAACAAAACCATATACAGCAGGTGTTGGATTAAAAATAGTGAACCACAGTGACATCTCACCTAGTAAACAGCAGGAAAAGGGAGACACACATAAGGTTTTGGAGGGGTGACATGAAATTCATGTAGAATTATGTCCTCTTTAAACCAACAGTGAGATGGCCATGGTGATCAGGCATAACGACTCTTTATTTGCTTATTTATTTATTTATATTTTAGTGCAGAATCTACAGGGTCTCACTACGTAGATCAGACTCACAGTGATCTTCCTGTCTGCAGTTGCCCAAGCGCTGGGATTAGAGGCGTGCGGCACCACACCTAGTCTCATTCACCATCTCAGCGTGCCCAGCGAGGGGCCAGCACAGCACTCGAGATTGAACATCAGCCGCTGCGTTCTGCCTAAGCAGGTGCTTTAGTCCACTGAGCTCTCTGGCCAGGCCTCAGAATGCCTCTTTCTTAAAGGACGGCCTGTGGCTTGACTTCACCACTGCATTCCTAGGACCCTGGTACCTACTGAGTGTTTATTGAAGGATATAAGTTTTGAGAATGTGTTTTGTGCCGGCTTTACCAATAGTAACTGTTTAATCTTGTTGTTAAACTTATGAAGTTACTATCAGTTATTTCATAGAAGGAAATCCAGATTTTTTCCTTTGGCTTCTCAAAATGTGACCTCTGTGTAGGACAACAAGCAATTAATTGTATCCTCTAGACTTCCTGGTGCTTAGAGTACAGCTCCACTGCCAGAATTCTACATGGATAATGTAGTGGGAATTTGAACAGAAATAGTAATTATTAAGAAATGGTTAAACTGTTCTCAGAGGTTTTGCCATGTTAGTCTTGGCCATTGGTTCTCATACCTCTTTGATTTGCACTGCAAATATTTGTTGTAATTTAGTATAAAACAAGTCTTTACTATTTGGGGGGAAATGGGATGAGGATATATAGCTCGGTGGTAGAGTTTCTTGTGCATACAGACCCTGGATTAAACCCCCATCTCTCTCTCTCTCTCTCTCTTCCTATCTATTGCTCTCCTCTCTGTCTCTCTCTGTCTCTCTCTCTTACACACACACACACACACACACACACACACACACACTAGTGACAGCTCTGACAAACTCATGATTTAAATAAAAAGAGTAGAACTTATGAATAAAGAGTATGCAAGAATGGAATGAACCTTGAAGTCAGGGTCTAGAAGATTAAAACCTGAAATAAGCGAGGGCATGCAGAAAATGCAAAGAGAGTAACTAACAGGGTATTTTAACAGCATATTTATATCCTTTCCGGGAAATTAGAAATATCTTAGACACTAAGGGCATGTGATGTAAGGTTTAAAAATAACCAAAAACTAAATTTAAAAGCAAATATACTTGGGCTTAGTTTATTTTAATGTTCTCCACAAAGTGATGCCAGTCATTCAGTAAATTTCAGTTGTCTATTCTGTAAAAAAATAAAGACCAAGATAGATAAACAGATATAAAAAAAACTGGTTAGTAGCACACATCCAGAGCATGTATCTAAAAATAGACTCCTCTTTGTTTGCAATCACTTGCTGATGGTGTATGTATGTATGTATGTATGTATGTATGTATGTATGTATGTATTTATTTTGTATTTTAGGGAAGGGTCTACTAGTTGCTCAGGATCTCACTACTAGCTCAGACTCTTAGTGATCCACTTTACAGCCTCCCTAGAGCTGGGATTACAGGGCTTCGTGGCCACACCCTGTCTCAATTGCCATCTCAGTGCACTCTGGGTGCAGGACCAGCATGGCAGGCCCGGGGATTGACCCCCCCTTCCCTGTGCCTTTGCTGATGTTTTTGACTCCCCAGTATTTATAGTCCATTGGTGTCTTCCTCCACAGACAGGTCTATTGTGTGGTCTAAATGTGTCTACTCTGCCATTTTTCCTCAGTCCTCACTTTTCTGCTCTAGTACGTTGACTTCTGTCTGCATGGTCTTCTCACTTGTTCAAGTTGCTGCATTTTTGCCACAGCTGTTCTAGTTCTAGCCCAGACTACATTGCCACTGCCATCTAACCAATCTCATCTGTACTAGTTTGCTAAGGTGTCATAGCAAAATACCACACCCAGGGTGACTTAACAAGACATTTCTTTTCTCAAATTCTCGAGGCTTGGAAGTCCAAGACCAAGGTATTGGCACGCTTCATTGGAAGCCTCTCCTTGGTCTGTGTAAGTGGGAAATGTGTGGAGGAAGAGGATGGCTAGTAGTACTGGGGTACAGCTGGAGAGGTAGAATAACCTCTAACATTCTGCCAGCACTATAGGCTAATTGTGATTGATAGCAATTAATGGAATATTTAAAAATAAGTAGAAAAGAGGATTTGAATGTTCTCTATACAAAGAAATGAAAGATGTCTGAGGTGGTAGATAAGTTATTGATCTGCTCGGATCATTGCACATTTATGTATTGAAATATCACACTGTCCCCCAAAGACATGTATAAGTACCTGTGTAAAATAATAATAATTTTTAATAAAAAAGAATATTTGAAGTTACTGTTTTATCTCATTACAAAGTGTTCACTCTGAAGTTCCTTTGGAAAAATCTGTCTTTGGTAATCATGTGAGAACTAGTTCTGCTTTCCTTACCAGATTATTTTTGTCTTATGATACATGGGAAACTTGTTATGTCTAGTGCATACTAGAAAGCCAAATATGTGTACTTCTTCTAACAGGTAGCGTGATTTTATGACTGGTTTTACTAGTTTTCAGCCCTTAATTTCTTCCTTAAAATATTTTTTTGTCCTGGCATATCATCAACATTTTTGTTACTCACCTTAAATAGTATTTGGGGCAGAATAAGTTATAATGCCAGAAAAATATATTCATTGATTTGTTATTTTAACCACGAAGTGTCTACTGTATTGCTGTATAAAGTGTTAGACACTGAAAATTGAAAACTGAACTAAAGTCATCTATCTCTTAAGGTAGGTATTACCTGGCAGAGCAAAAAAAAGTATAAATCACTGAAGGGCAATGAGAGGTTAGGCCTGCTTTGCTTGCAGTGTGTCCTGTCCTGGGGTCTTCACAGTTGGAGCAGTAAGTTTTAATGGGGTAAGTCAGACAAGACTTCAGACAGGAGTAACTGCTGAAGAGAGTGTTGGAAGTTGAGTGGGTGTCTGCCTGGTAGGCAAGGGCAGGTGAGGGCAGGAAGGCCAAGGAGGTGGTGCCAGGCTTGCTGTATATGGGGAACTGTGGGAAGTTTAGAGTGGCTAGCATGTAGGGTTAGGGTTAGGGTAGACAGTGAGGCCAACCCACCAGGCAACTATCTGGTCTCTTTTTCTAGAAGAATGGGGAGTCAGTGGATGGTTTTTAAACAGGGGTGGAAGAGCATCTGATTTGTGCTTTTGTGAGGTCATCAGACAGATGTGCATAGCAGATCAGTTGATTTCCTCTTCTGTCCTGCTCAGAATCAGAAGCAGGGTCTTGGGGATTGTCAACACAGCTGCTTTCCTTCTTTTGGGAAGTGAAAACTAGTCAGATCAACATGGCATTATTTCTAATTTACTGTACATTGCAGGTTAAAGCCTAACAAAACTCTAAATATAGGCATATCTTATGTGATGTCTTTACTTCTTTAAAAAGTGTATGTTGTGGGGATCATTCTTTATACTATGATGGGACAGTGACTCAGGAGAGAAAGGGGACTGGATGAGAAAGCAGAGTTGGATCACACTTATTGGAAGCCAGGAGACTGGGATAGGGGAGAGCACTGCAGGTATATTTTGGACTGTCCCATGTGTACCAAAATACATGAGTAGGGTGCTCATTGGCAATCACACCAAATTTGGAGTTGTGTAGCAGGAGATGGTCCTCTATGGTGGGGAACACTGCAGGACTGGGGACTCCATAGGTGCCCATCACCTAGCAGCTGGATATACAGGAGACTTATGGTAGTTGTGGCTCTCCAGTGAAATAGAACCAACAGGAGGACTATTCAAATAGAACAATTAGCTAGATTTTAAGTAATGAGCTTATGTGATTACGAAGACTGGCAAGTCTAGGTCCAGGCCTGGCAGCTTAGAGATACAGGAAAGGTATAATATTGTGGCTCAAATCCAAAGGCCATCTGCTGTCAGAGTCCTTCTTACTTGAAAAATTCAGGCCCCTAGTTGATCGGATTAGGCTACCCACAGAAGAGACAGTTGTTAGGTGAGACAATCTGATTTACTTAAAGGCCACCAATTTAAATGTAAATCTCATTTTAAAAATTCTATGGAAATATCCAAATGATATCTGATCAAATATCTAGACACCATGACCCATACGAGTTAATATATTAATTTAAACATCATAAGGCCCTCATTGAAGTAAACCTAGACTCCTACAGTGTCCAGGATGGTAAATGAATAAGCCATGGCTGGGCATTTCAGTTAGCTTTCCATCACTAGACCAAGGACTGAGACAATCAGCCTACAAGAGCCGGGTGTGGTGGCACATGCCTGTAATCCCAGCACTAGGGAGGCTGAGGCAGGAGGATTGTTGAGTTCGAGACCAAACTGAGCTACAAAGTGAGCTTAAGGCCAGCCTGAACTGCATAGTGAGACCCTGTCTCAAAAAAGACAAAAAAAAAAAAAAAAATCAGCCTACAAGAGAAATGGTTCATTTTGACGCCGTTTTATTAGAGTATTGAATGGGTCCATTGATTTGGGCCTGTTGGAAAGCACATCATTGTAGTGAGTATATGGCAGAGCAACACTATTCACCTCATGGCCAGGCTTTGAAAGAAAAGAGCAAGACTCAGAGTTCTCTGTCAAGGATGTGCCCCTAATGACTGGAAGCCTGGCTGCTTGGGTCTATCTCTGCAAGTTTTGCCACTTTCTCCCAGAAGGGCTGTAGACTGGGAACCACACCTTTAATACATGGGCCTTTGGGGGACAATCTGGATCCAAGCTATAGCACTTGGAACAAACCAAATGATTCATTATGATGCGCAAAGGAAATGGATCAGAGAATCCCTAGCAAGCACACTAGAATGGCCTACGTCAGTACCAAGTTTTGTTTTGCTCTGGCCTCCCTTTGAACAGTAAGGAGCCCCTTGTGGCTGGTCTTGCCAGGGAGTCATAGACTCTATTTCTTCTTCTCTCAAGATGCACTGTTCAATTTTGTTTCTTCTGGTTTACAGAAAACAGATAATAAAACAATTTAGAAAAAGATGAATTTAATAATAAAGCATTCCCAACAAGATCACTGTGATACTTAACATGTGGCCATTGTTTAGGCTGCTATTGCTATATCTGGAGACCTCTGGCAACAGCACTGAATGATCACTGCTGTCCTGGTCTCCATTATGTACCATCTGTTCCACAGCCTCCCAAGGTCTTTCCTCACCACAGAGCAGAATTAGATTTCAGATCTCTCTTTTGGGGATGTGGCAGCAGAGGGGATCTGAGACTATAGTCTAAGAGCATGGCTGCAAGGTTTTTTTTCTTGGGTTGGAAATGGGTGTTGCTTTTGTCATGGTTTAATCCTCCTTTCTTGTAGATGAAAATTGCCACTGACTAGAAACAGAGATGTCAGAATAAGCAGGAGTATTCCTGCTGGGGGCTCTGACAGAAACAAGGGAAGGTAGCTATCTGGTGCATCCCTCACACTGCTGTGTAAGAGTTGGGCTCTGATTAGGGTAGCCCCCCAAACCTGAGTAATACTACACTGCTTCCAGACTTGCACCCTGGGCAGTTGGATCTCCTGGATTACTTTCTTTTCTATGTCCTTTATGGCTCATTTTTATGTGCTTAATGTCTTCCCTTCTTGTAAGTGAAAGGCTGTGCTATGACCCCCTCAAATATACATACCAGTTTTATCACAGAATGACACAAAATGATAAACTGATGGCTTATCCCACTAAATGATAAGCTGAGCTTGACTCACACACTGTGGGGTGGATATGGCTTTAGGGATAGGAATACTGAAATGACTGTATGTCTGCGGAGCTCAGTTTTCTCTTACAGTAGGAGGGAAAGCTGTGAGAGAGAGGCATGGCTATGGACTGGCCAGCTTTTCCTGTGTCAGTGAGAGTTTCCAGGTATGTATTTATTGTGTAGGTTCAGCAATGGCAGTGTAGGACTGGAGAAGCCAGGTGACTGTGTTAATCCAGAATTAATGCTTGGCATCAGAAGAGCTGGAAAAGAAAAATGGGCTGGGGAGATAGCTCAGTGGCACAAGCACCTGCCTGCCTGGCAAGTGCTAGGTCTTGAATTCGATCTCCAGGGATTGGAAAACAAAAGCAAGAGGATTGAGTGATGCCCCATTGGGTTAAGCTGATAAGAATGTGTAGCTGCAGAGACAAAGGACTTGTAAAGAAATGATGGATGTAAAGCCAGCAGAGGAGAAAAGTTAGTAGATGAGAGTTTAGAGTGAAGCAGTGCTGCAGTAGCATGACTGTGAGACTGGGAGAGAGGTAGATGCAGGTTTCTGGCTTTGATAAAACAAGAGTTTTTTTGTTTTGATAGTGCTAGGGACAGAACCTAGGGCCTTGCACGCACTGAGTAAGCACTCTGCTACTCACCTGCATCCTCAGACACCAAATAAAGCAAGGATCTTTGAGGCTGAGTGGTTGGTAATCTTCTATATCAGCTTTGAGGTCCTTCAAGATAAGATGTAGAGGAACCAAATTCCAAAGTTGTCAGTGAGTGACAGTGCCGTCAGCGGATGGCACCAACAGGAAGAAGAGCGAGTATCATTTTTCCTCTTTTAAAGGAGGAAGAATGTTGATGCACTACTAGTTGTAGAAACCTTTGCAGAAAGCCAAGATTTCATGTCCTAAAAGCGACAGGCTAAATCATGTTGCAAATAGCTGTCAGAAGAATAAGTGGAGCCCCCTGTGCTTGGCTCCTGGTGGTACTGCAGTGGCCTGCGGTGACCTGAAATGCTTGGAACTGGAGTTCACTGAGGAAGAGGTCTCAGGTGGGTAAAGGAAAACACCTTTTGCTTGGAACCCATTTTCTATTTTTTAAAAAATTGGTATTGGAACAGATGATGTGCAAATTATCTTCCCACAGAGTTCTCTCCACAAATCTGAAAGACTGCAAATCAGGAGATTTTTGTTGCCTAGCTGGAAGAATGTGCCTAGGTTCTGGATCATCTTTTCTTCCTATGAAAATCATCATTAATGATAGAAAGGAGAGTACATGAGACTTGTTGGGGAAACCAGGACAGTAAAATGTGTGAGCTGAGAAAAATGATACGCATGTTTGCTGCTGGTCTTGGAATAATTTAATTGAGAGGGCCAGACTCCCTCCCTCTCTGTGGTATTTCAGTCCACAGCATCTCAGACAGAATGACTTGCTGTGCCTAAACTCTTTACTCATTCCTTAAAAAATTATAGATAGGATTCTTTTCCCTCTTACAAAGTCTCATATATCTTTTAAAGGAAGCAGAAAAACTAAACAATGATGGGAGCAGGAAGAGTAAAAGAAAGAGAAAACAGAAAAGAGAGAAAAGAAAGAAGAAAGAAAGTCCCCAAACCAGCTGAAGGACAAGCAAGAAAAGATGTAGGTGGAAACAGATATTCACAGTCCAACTCCTGCGTACTTGGCACTCTTGGCGCTGAGTAGTTCCAAATCTACTAAGAGGAAAGGAGTTAAAGGAAACAAAATGACTAGCTTTCATGGAACAGGGGAAGGAAATACATTCGATAGTTGTGATTTTAGGCTCCTTTTTAGGGATGGAAGTGTAAATAGTGGAGCCAGAAGATATTTGCTTTACTACTTCTGTGCCTATTTTATGACACTAAGAAAACCATAAACTATGGTGATCGACTGTCTGTTGTTATAAAGAAACTCAAGAAGCATAAGAAGGTCTTGGGACGAGAACACCTCTCAGCTGTTAGTATCTATTCCTCTAACCCTCTCCACAGCCCCAGATAACCAATTGCTTGGATCAGAACAGTTTTTATTTTTCTTTGTATCCAACTTTGCTAAAAAAATTAAATAATATTTTAAAAATCTAGTTGACATATAATTTTACATATTCATGGTGTACAGTGTGATATTTCAGAGCATATACATAATGGATAATGATCTCATCAGAGTAACTGGCAGTCCAGTATTTATCATCATCTCTTTGTATTGTGAGCATTCAGAATCATCTCTGCTAGTTATTTTTCAATGTATAATTGATTTTTGTCAACAATAATTATCTTACTGTGGTATAGAACATTTAGAGGTTTTTCTCTTTATCCAGCTGCTCTCCTGTTAACTATCCTCTGTCCTCTCCCAAGTTCTAGTAACTACTCTTTAATCCCTGGGCCTGCCGTGCTGGTCGCACCCCCCGGGGCACGTTGAGATGGGGCAACTGAGACTGGGAGTGGTGGCCCACACCTGTAATCCCAGCTCTTGGGAGGCTGTAAACAGGTGGATCACTACCAGTCTAATCTGAGACCCTGAACACCCATTAGACCTTTCCCTAAAATACAAAATAGTATATAACATGAAATGTTTTTCTTATGCAATGCTAGATTGATTATGCATCTTAACTGTTGTGAGTAGTGCTGCAGTAAATGTAGGCATGTCTCTTTGTCATACAGATTTTACCTCCTTTGGATGTGTTTCTGGTTGTAGGATTGAGGCATCATGTGGCAGTTACATATCTTGTTTTGAGGACTACTCATGTTTTCCATGATGTACTAATTTACATTCCCACCTACAGTGGATGAGAGGTGTTTGTTATGGATAGGACTTTTACTTTCCGCCTTTTTTATAGTAATCAAGCTGTAATTTTAGCAGCTTTCACTGTCTGTTCCTTGCTGAATGGTAAGGAAGGAAATGACAGAGTAATATGTTTCAAGCGACAGTGAGGCCCAGTGCCCAGTGATAGATAAGTGGTGGGGGCCCCTCCTCAGGTCCTTCCCCTCACTCCAGTGAATAGAGAAGGGAGGCTCTTAGTGGAAAATGGGGGAGTCAAACTGATACAGTGAAAAGTGAAAGTTTATTTAACATGTGGCAAATACAGAGAAAGCAGAAGAGAAGCTATTTTAGCAGCAGAGTGGTGCTACAAAGTAGAGGGCATCCTGGGTGTGACGCCTGGCAAGTAGGAGATGTGCTTTGTTGCTTGGTGTGGGCTGTAATTTATAAGGCTTCTTCCTGTGGCACGAAAGAGAAGGGAGAGAAAAGAAAAATGTCCTTTATTGCTTACCAGTGCTGGAAGGCTGCCAGAGAGAAGCAGGGACCTTCAGAGGAGGGAGCTAGGCGTGGGCTTTTCATTGAGTTGGACTAGGAAGTGGAGTTTACATGGGCAGGCAACCTGGCCTGTTGGGAGAAGATTGGAGAGATGTTAGCAAGTGCTAAAAAATAAAAAGTCTATTTTGGGACAAGAAGAAGAATTCAGAAATTGTTCTGGGAGTGGCATGTTGTTTGGGGACCCAGTGACATGTTGGTTCACCTGCCATAATGACCCTGGTAGATGGAGTTCCATACAGGCAGAAACCCATCATGGACCAGGACAATCAGGGTCTTTGCCTCTATTTCTGTGAAGGGGATAAGGTCAGCATAGAGCATATGTGAGTAACACTTTCATAATGGGTACAGTAGGGTATGTTTTTTCAAGCACATGGTTCATGGTAAGTATGTGATGAAATAGTAGGAGTGAACCACAGATAAAAACATACATGATGACTTTACAATGTTAGCTATGCATGTTTTGTTCTGAGTTTTTTATGTCCCTCTAATCTGGCCCTACACAAGAATTAAGATTGTTGGTTGCTGATGTCAGATCATTGGTGATTTTGGGCCAAGTATTTACCAAACTGGGACCCAGATTCTGTAGCCTTAATTGAAAACTTTGGATCAGTTGGTTTCTTAGGGCCAAGCTGTGAGGATTTTTGACTTAAATGCAACTGGAGGTTGAAAGAATCAGTGTTGGGGAAAGACATATAAGAATAGAAATAGAGATGGTCAAAAAGAAGAGCATGGCCCCAGAAAGAGAGACCCCTTCACATCACAGGTGTCCTTGGAAGGGGGCGAGAAGTATTTAACAACTATTTCATCTTAAATCAGAAAAACCTGTGAGGCTGAACCCTATCAGCCAAAATGTAGGAGGTAATTATGTGTGGGGGTTGAGATGAGTTATTAAGTTGGTAAATGGAGCCGCCTAAGGGGATTAATAAAACACACTTCTCTCTGTGTGTGGGTGAGCTGTGGAGCTATCACTTATGTACTGGGTCTTATTCTCTGCCCCTTCCTCTGGGGTGGTACTTTTCTTTCTTTTTTTGGATTTTAGGGAAGGGTCTATAGGGTGTTCGGGTCTCACTAGATCAGATTCGTAGTGATCTGCCTATTTACAGCCTCCCAAGAGCTAGGATTACAGGCATGCACCATCATACCTGGTTTCAATGGCCATCTTGGCATGCCCTGGGGTTGGGGTGGCCCAGCGGGCCCCAACACCTGTGCCTGCTTGCAGGCTCTTTAATCCATTGAGCTATTTGGCCAGCCTTGGTGGTGCTTTTCTGCTCTGGCTCTCAGATGCTGTGCATTGAGTGCCTTTGCCCCACCATGTGCTCCTCCCATAATATCCTGCCCTCGAGCCAGTTGACCATGGACTAAACTTCTGAAATCGTAAGATACAGTAACTCCTTTATTTATTTATTTTTAATGCATTTGGTAGTTACAGGGTCTTACCATGCAGGTCGGACTTATGGTGATCCTCCTGCTTTCAGCCTCCCCGATGCTGGGATTGATATAGGCTGGCTCAGCCTGCCCTAGGGGCCATGCTGGTGTGGTATGTGGTGCTGGGGATCGAACTGCAGTCCTTGCTCTTATCTAAGCTTGCCTAAGCAAGTGCTTTAGTCCGCTGTCTCTCCTTTAAATTGTGGGTGTTGATTACTTTGTCCCAGCAGTGGGAAAGGTAACCAGTGTGCTATCAAAGTTGAAGACAAAGGTAGAATGACAAGGAGCTAGATTTCTAAATAGGTGCTGAAACTGATTTCTTATGTGGGCTGGATGAATAGCTGCTCTTGAAATTAGAGAAAAGCACAAAATCATAATGAGGTGGCCTCGGAGGCTGACTCAGCATGCCCTGGGTCAGGGCTGGTGTGATATGTGGTGCTCAGGTCCCTCAGCTTCCCTAGGCAGGCACCTCGTCCACTGAGCTATCTTGCCGACTCTGCTTACTTTCTTTAAATACCAGTTTCTTCAATTACCAAGTAGGGATATAAGCAGTAGTAGTAATTGTATTGGTACTGTTGGGAATATGAATGTGATAAGGCATGTGGAGTATTTAAGGTGCTATCTTCAAATAGTTGTCCTTGTATCTCATCTCTCCTTGGATGTTTTCATATTTTGCTCATGTTTAACAAACATCTGAAAACCCTGTGGCTTAAAATAAGCATTTTATTAATTTTTATGATTCTGTAGGTTAGTCAGCTGCTGACCTGACTGGAATATTGAAAATGGCTTCCTTTACCTGTCTGGAACCTTGACAGAGACTGGAAGACCAAGGTATTTCTTTCTATGTGGCCTCTTGGGCTTCTTTACATAGTGGTGGGATCTCAAGAACAAAGATTCAGATAGCTCAGTAGAATAAGCACCTGCCTGGCAAGCACAGGGTCTTGAGTTCAATCCCTAGTACTGAAAAAAAAAAAAAAAAAAAAAAGAACAAAGATTCTAAGCACATAAGCTCTAGTGTATAAGACACTCTGTTTTTATAATATTTATTCTTTTATTAGTACTAATAATGCACAATGCTTACTTTCCTCATGAGGTACTGATAGATGTACATAGCATGTCATCTTGTTCATCCCCTTCCCTTCTCCTTCCTCCCTATTTTCTCCACACCTTGGTTACCTTCTCTTTTGCAAAAGAGCTCTATTCTCTGTTATGTCTTTTATTTTGCTCTTTATTTATATTTTGTGTTTCTCCCATAAAACATTTAAGTTTGTGTGTCTTGATTAATTTCACTGAACGTTATGGTCATAAGGTGCCTACGATGTTCTATAATGACTCAAGTTATCCCATTTTAGCACAGAACATGGCTCATGTCTCATTGCCTAAATCCAGCCAACAGCACCAAGAGTAAATTCATTATGGTTTGGGGGCAGGTGGGTACACAAGGTACAAGTATCAGGAGGTACAGTTCATTGGAACCACCAAAATAAGTATTATATTTAATTTCAAAATCTTTGTTGTCCAGAAGCATCTTCATGTGATGTCATTTTGCCAGGTAATTTCATTTCTAATCAAATGAACAATTCATTGTTCTCTTTGATTAGCACAGAACTGGTTCTGAACGATAATCTGTATATCTGCATTTATCAACTTTGCTCTGTTATTGCATTTCAGCTTTAATATTAACAAAGTTGGTGCCAGAGATCAAACTCAGGACCTTGTGCTTGCCAGGCAAGCACTTATTCTACTGAGCTATCTCCCTGGCTCCTGGCCTTTTTTCCTTTGTTGTGTGCTCTCACTGCCTTTATCAGTGTCCACATCCTTTTTTACCTATGAATGTCTATGATGACCTTCAGTATTAATTCTTTTAATGTTAGGGTGGCACACACCTGTAACCCTACATCCAGGACACTGAGGTAGGAGGACTGCAGTGAATTCAAGGCCACAGTGAACTATCTTGTGTCAAAAACAAAACAAAACAAACACATACTTCTTTCAGTCTGATGCATTTCTTTTCAAGAACCTGCATATGCTTATGAGTTTGACTACATTAATCCTAACCTTCCCCCCCCCGTCTCATTTATCTTCCATTATTTGTTTACGTAATTTTTTATGAATGTTTGCACTTTACCCTACAGAATTACAGTGAGGAGGGAAGTTTCTCATAACAACATTTAAGTTCACCTATATTGTAAATATCTTAGAGTACAGAGGTAATGGTGGAGGCAAGATGCTGAAGAAAGAAGAGTTTTTGTTGCTTCTGTGTGCACCTTTGAGAATTTGGAAGCAGATGAAAGGAAAGTCAAACTGTCTTTTGTTGACTGGGTTGCTCCTGCCTTACCTGTTATGAAATCTATGCGATCCCTTTTAGGAGTTAGTGGTAAGTGTAATGGCAACAGACTATGTATGCCGACCTTGCACATACTGAGTACTTCATAAACATTCATTGGATGGAGACTGTAAACAAGACTGAATTAAATTCACACTTTTCTAAACCAAAGTTTTGCACATTTGTAGTCTCAATCTAAAGAACAGTTTTCTTGTATTAAATAGGGGTACAGAGGGCATCTTCATAAATTATCCTTTCCACTAGAAATGGATGCACAGCGGCACTCAGTACTTGTGCTATAGGTGCTGAGATTGTGGCTAGGCTGAGGAGGCCTGGCTAGCCATACTGCCAATGAAAGTATGTGTTTGTTTTCATATGGAGTATATAAAATGTTTTAGGAACATGGGAAAGAAAAGCTTTGTTCCTTTTTTTCATGTCTATGAAATTTCCAGTTCAGATATAATTAAAAATTTATTTATTTATTTATTTACTATTTATTTATTTAGTGCAGGATGTCCTATGCAGATCAGACTCATAGTGATCCTCCTATATCAGCCTCCCTGGTGCTGGGGTTGGCATGGCGTGCAGTACCGGAGATCTAACCTAGATCTTTACACTTTCCAGGCAGGTGCTTAGACTGCTGAACTATCTCCCAGCCCCTGGTTCAGATATGATTTTAAATGTAGGACATTGCAAAAACAACATTCTCTTCACTTCAGGAACCAATATTTTATGGTGTCAAACATACACAGGCATTAATGGAAATTTAAGAATGTACATTTATTTACTGAGATTATTTGGAAGCTATTCAGTCCCTTTCTAAAGAGGTAGTGTTTTTATGGAACTAGTGATAATATTCACCCTCGCTAGTAGATACTAAGTAAGAAAATGGTGACCATTTTTGGAGAAGATTCTCCCTTACCTCACTGACTTTCAACAGCAATTTCAAGTGTTGCATTCTATTAAAGAACTCAACTCTGGAGTAGTCCACTTATTAACTTCCACTTCCATGCAGGTATGTCTTGATGGTGGAACCCTGACTTCTGTTACTGTAATCTTGTTTTATTCCTCTGGATTCTCAGCACAGTGGAAGGAGTCCGCTTTCCTCTGGAGACTTTGAGGCTGGAGAGCTGTTTCCAGCTTCATTCTAAGTCCACCCAGCTATGTCGTACAGGGATATGGGAAAGGATTTTCCTTGTGAGGGCCTCCTCAGTTTTGGAGAAGGGCCTTGAGCTCTTGGCTAGGAACGTGGTTTTCCAAAGTGGAGGTTGCAGTAATGCTCGTCATTGATTGAGAGACATGCTGCCCAGGCTATTTTCATGAGAGTCAAATAAAACTTTCTTGTTTTGAGCCTGCTTTGAAAGGTGTTTTCCTAATGATTTTACCAGTCAAACAGAATAACTGTGTGGGAGAGAGTAGTTAAATGACTGGAACATGTTGGGCAGCTTCCCTTCCCCACCCTGTGCCTCCACTCACCTTTCCCCCAGAGCTCCTCCCCTGGGCACACACATGCTGCTCTGTTTTCTGTTCTGGAGCTGCCTGAATTGTGTGATTTTTGTAGATGAATGCGAACTCTTCAATCCAGAAGGAAGTGCCAGGAACACAAACAGGCCAGCTAATTGGCACTCAACCCCTAGGGGAGGTCCGTGGCCAGCCAGGCTGGTTGCATTATCTCCATGGGGTACTTACTTAATTTTAAGGGAAACCTCAGGCTCTCTCAGATAATCCAAGAACATTTTAAAAAGGAACAAAGATTTTCCAGGAGAGACTGGAATTAAGAAGTACTCTGTCTCTTGGGTATGTTGGATTAGTTGCAAAAATACTTACTTGAAGCAGTTTATATTTTGGGCTGATACTTTTCTAAGCTGCTTATGATTTCAGCGTACTCTAACCTTGTTAATGGCCTTTAACACATGGATTTGAAATTGGTGACCAATAAGGTACATGCCAATCACAGCCTTGTATGTTAACTATGTGATTTATAAAGTTTAAAATAATTAGTTAGCACTTATACTAGATATTTTGTTAGTTTAGGGGCTGTGTTCTATAGTTTATCATTGTTCCTATGATTCATGACTAGTTTTAGCCTTAATCAGAAAGCTGCTATACTGTTATATGTTACCTGTACAATCATGGTAGGGCTTTTTTGTTGTTGTTGTCTTTTTGAGACAGGGTCTCACCATGCAGTTCAGGCTGGCCTTGAACTCACAACAATCCTCCTGCCTCAGCCTCCCGAGTGCTGGGATTACAGGCCTGTGCCACCACGCCCGGCTGGTAGGGCTTTTTATTTGCTACCCATTCTTTTTCTTTTTTTTTTTCAGAACCGGGGATTGAACTCAGGCCCTTGCCAGGGAAGCGCTTATTCCACTGAGTCATCTCCCTGGCTCCTCATGCCCATTCTTTTTAAAAACAATTTATTTGTGTATCTTGTACAAGATTTCATGACCTTCCTGTTTTTAGTTTCCTTAGTGCTGGGATTCGAGGAGTGTGCCACCATGCCTGGACTTGGTGGCTGGCTCCGCACACCTAGAGACAGGGCTGGTGTGGCACACAGTGTCAGGGATCGAACCCCGGTCCCTGCACTTGCCTAAGCAGATGCTTAGTCTGCTAAGCTATCTTCTTGGCCCTCCTATTCCTTAATTAGTGAATTTTAAAAGATTGTTTAAGAGCAGTGATAGGTTTACATCATGATCAGTTAGTCCCACTCTGGTAGTACACTTGTTAAAATCAGTAAGCCTGCATTAACATATCATTGTCAAAGTCTGTATCTTGTATAACATATCAAAGTCTATATATAGCTGGGTTAGGTTCAGTCTTGATGTGCGCTCTTTGGGTTTGCACAAATATACAATGGCAAGTTTTTGTGCTGTAGTATCATAACCCCACCCCACCGTAGGTCTGTTTTCTTGCCTCCATAGTGTTGTCTTTTCCAAAAGGTTGTGTTGTTGGAGTCACACAGTATGTGGCCTTTGTAGGGGCATTCTTTCACTTAAGTACATGCATTTAAGTTTCCCCATGTCTCTTTAATAGCTCGTACATATCTTTTTAGTGCTAAATATATTCCACTGGATGGGTATACCTCAGTTTATTTATGCTGATTCTTGGTGGCTTCCAAGTTACAACAGTGATGAATAGTTATGATAATCATCCACATTTGTTGTACATATTTTTGTATAGACATAGATTTTCTCCTTTGGGTTGCCATTCCACTTTTAGTGCAAATATCTTCACTGTTGAATATAAATGTTGAGCTTCATTTACTTTGATGCAATTAAAAGGGGTTGATAAGAAGTTTTCAAGGATTTAAATCATAAATCTAAAGTTTAGAAATAAACACCAGCAGCTATTTGTCAGTGACAATATTTTTAGCTCATAGCAATTTCCAACCCTGACTAAAAATCTGACACCCAACAGTTTGTTCACTATTAAGACACTGACGTCCTCAAAGCCTGGCCTAGTGTGATCGCCATCTCCTCTCAGGATGGAGCAGCTCTCCTGAAGCCTCCTACTCCATCCTCCAGCTTGGTGAGATCCATGAGAGAAGACACCGTCTCATAAATATGCAGATGCTTACACTGGGGTCAGTGTCCTGCTTGTTAATTCAGTAAATACTGCAGGAGATACAAAGAATAAGATATATCAACTAATGTTCTGGAGTCACCAGAGAAGTTCTTGGAATTCATTATCTAATAAAATATAAAACTGTAGAGATTCATTTATCTGACACACATAAAGCCTTTTTGTGTTACCTTTAAATAATCTCCTCCCCTTAATTATTAATATAGGAGTGAACAGGTAGTAAGGCGATATTTAAGTTCTACCTTTAGCTCTGCCTTCTAGTGAAAGTACTCAGAGGCTGTGAAGAATAGAGAATGAGAGAAATTGAGAATTCATAGTGTCTGAATACCTCACATCTTAAGTTTCTGAATGACTGAGAATTTGATAAGTAGGATAAGCCATCAGGAAGAATAATTTTCTTTTCTTTTTTTTTTTTCTTTTTTTTTTTTTTTTTTTTTTTTTTTTTTTTTTTTTTTTTTTTTTTTTTTTTTTTTTTTTTTTTTTTTTTGTATTTTAGGCAAGGGTCTACAGGGTATTCAGGGTCTCCCTACTAGATCAGACTGTTTACAGCCTCCCCAGAGCTGGGATTACAGGCATGTGCCACCACACCCAGTCTAAGAATAATTTTCAAATAATAATTTCTGATCATATCCTGTGGGTATGATCCTGCGGTTTAAAAAAGCATTTTTCTGCCCGAGTTATTCTACCTTTCCAAAGCAGGCTGAAAATGCCCTCAGTGGCAGGGTTTCTATGCACTCCTTGACTCTGGAAGCCATAGCCTCTGTTAGCTGCAAGTCAGGTGAGAGAGGTGTACCTTCTGCTTGTGCTCTTAGGTGCAAGAATACCATTATCAAGGTTTTGTATTAACTAAAACTTCTTTCTTCCTCCTCTTCTTCTTCTTCTTCTTCTTCTTCTTCTTCTTCTTCTTCTTCTTCTTCTTCTTCTTCTTCTTCTTTTCTTCTTCTACCATGGAAGCTGAAGTTATTAGTAAAAATAATAGCTAAAAGAATTTTTCTTTATATTACAGTACTTAGGTTCTTTCTTTCAAATACTTATATAGGTATTAATGCACAGATTTAAAATGCAAATAATTAAACTAGAAGTAGAGATTTTGAATTACTTGGCTGATTTTTACACAGTTAAACTTAAAAATTTGGGATTGTTACAGATCATTCATTTGAGGTTGTAAGAAATAATACAGGCAGACTCTGTACCTTTAGCCAGTTTTCACCTCACTAGAGCAGATCTGTAGTACAGTATCACAACCACGATACTGACATTGACACATGCAAAAGACAGAAGGCTTTCGCCATCACAAGTACTCTTCACATTACCGTTTTCTAACCACATTCCTGCTTCTAACTTTACATTCAGCCATCACCAGTTTGCTCCCCATTTCTATAAGTTTGTGGAAAACTTATTTTTAGAAATACTTCCAAAGCCATTTCTCCAACATTTCTGACCTCTGGGAAAGAAAGACCATTTCCCCATATAGGGGTTATGACGTTTATAAGTGGGAGCCAAGTACTTATTTTCAGATGAGTGTGCACAGTGTTCTCTTCCACTTCTGTGCCAGGAGACAGTGTGGGTCCTGACATTCAGATTACCAAGGTGTCAGTACTATAGCGCTTCTTGCCAGAAAATGCCCTTGCCAAAGATTGACAGTATTTTTCTGAGTTATTCTACCTCTCCAAAGCAGGCCAAAAATGCCCTCAGTGGCAGGGTTTCTCTGGAAGCCATAGCCTCTGATAGCTGCAGGTCAGGTGAGAGAGGTGTAGCTTCTGCCTGTGCTCTTAAGGCAGTTTATTTTGGGACTGTGAACTGTCCTTGTCATTCTCTCTCTGAAGCTCATCTGTGGTGCTGTGCAGTTGTACTTTAAACCTATACTGTAGAAGTCCCAAATCTTTTTGAAACTGGGGGACCCTTCTCAGAGAAGACAATTTTTCCATGGGTTAGGATGGGTACAGTGAACTGGTTAATGCCATTTCCTTCCAGGTCCCTGCCCTGGCATGGCAAACCAGCCAACTCCAGTCTTTCCCCACCTGGACACCAGTTGTAGGGACTTAGTCCTGCTAGTTTTATACCCTGACATGGAAACAAACAAGGAAAACAGACAAACATAGAATCAGTTGACCAGTTGGGCAACTAGGGTCCTTTTGCTTTTATTTTTTTTATTTATTTTTTATTTATTTTTCCTTATGAAGGTTTTATGATGCATTATCATTAACCAGTCTTTCTCTATTACACTTAAATAGCCAATTGGGAGAAACGGTTCTGAGACTGGTCTTCTACCACTGATTAAGACTGGGGTGGCAGATGCCAGAGGATAGTATTCATTTAGCCTTCTGAGCTTTCCGGGCGGACCTGGTGACCTTGCTAGCTCCAGCAGCCTTCTTGTCCACAGCTTTGATGACACCCACAGTAACTGTCTGTCTCATACCATGAACAGCGAAACAACCCAGAGGTGGGTAGTCAGAGAAGCTCTCGACACACATAGGCTTGCCTGGAACCATGGCAACAGTGGCAGCATCACCAGATTTAAAAAACTTGGGCCCATCTTCCGACTTCTTACGAGACCAGTGATCAATATTTTCTTTCAGCTCAGCAAACTTGCAAGCAATGTGAGCTGTGTGACAATCCAGGACAGGGGCATAGCCAGCACTGATCTGGCCCGGATGGTTCAGGATAATCACCTGAGCAGTGAAACGAGCTGCTTTCATTGGTGGGTCATTTTTGCCTTCTGCTTTTAGTTGAGGAAATCAAAATGGTGGAATGCTTAGTGTCAGCTATTCGGTTTCTCCAGAACAGAGTACTGAGCATCTGGAAATAACTGCCCAGAGAGAAGTCAAAGGGAGTCCGGGCCACATGAGATTCACTGGGGAACTGAGAGAGAAGTAAAAAGGATTCACTGCTATGGGAGAAGTAGCTTACTGCTGCAGACCTGAGACCACAAGGTGTGGCTGGAGCTGCTGTATAGCTGGTCTGGAGGGAGAGCCAGCAAAAGCAACTTTACTGCTTACTGTGAGACAGAGACCTGACCTGGGCTGAGAGAGTTCTGTGACGTTGGAGGCAGCAATGTGAACACGAGACACTTTCCTGAGCTGCCTACCCCACAGGCATCAGTTGGCAGAAGAATCAGCACGGCACCGCGCACACATCTCTCAGAGTGGCAGCTGGTGAGGAGGACCACCGTTTTATCTCAGAGTGTGCAGGCCTCCAAATCCAGCAGCACAACAACACTAGGGACATTCAGTGCCAATGTCCTAGAATGGAATGAGGGAAGGGCTGTCCAATTACAGTAGACAGCTGGCAGTTGGACAGCAGACTGGGGGAACATGGTTGAGAAGTAGGAGCAGAAACCTAGACCCCATTCTGGAAAATGTTAAAAGCTAGTCCTAGCCCTAGCTAAAAAGCACTAAAAGCAGCCCCTTGCTCTGCACCTGGCAGCACAAGCAGACAAGCAGGATTGGGCTGCAATAGGACAAAGGCTCTGCACTCCCACCCTTGGTCCAGTGGTGCAAGCAGGCAAGGATGGGACAAGGACATCCCCCACCCCTACTCTGAGAGTAGCAGGGCAAGCAGGCAAGCGGCCTTAGACAGCAAAATGGCACCACCATCTTCCTGGTGACAAGTAAGCAAACAGTGCTGGCTGCCTGCAGACAAGGGCACTCCCCTTGCCCTATGACCAACTCATGTAGGAGTAATCAGCAGTGTGGCCAAGATCAGCCCTGCAATCTGCAGTAAGCCTGCTACAGACTTGACGGTGTTATTCAGTACAGAATCCAGCTCTGTGGAATATCTGGGGGTGCCAGAACAATTTCTTTTATTTATTTTTTATTTGTGTATTTGGTATAGGGCCTCACTATGCAGATCAGACTCGTGGTGATCCTCTTGCTTTTAGCACTGGAATTACAGGCATGTGCCATCATGCCTGGATTCTATTGCTGCCGCACATGCCCCTGGGGGTGGGTCTGGCACAACATGCAGGACTGGGGATCAAACCCAGTAGTCCCTGTGCTTGCCAAACAGGCACTTTGCCTGCTGAGCTATCTCGCTGGCCCAGCAATTTGTTTTTCACAATTTTTAAAATTTTTAGTCATTTTGGGGGGATTATTTAGGTTTTGTTTTTTCTTTGCTTTGTTTTTTCTATCTTCTTCCCCCTTCATCGGTCATTCTGTATTCTCTGATATTTACAGCTGAATGATCATTGCCTCTAGTTTTTCTTGCCTTGATGCTCTTTTGCTTTCTCCTTCATTCTTTCTCTTATGTCCTCTTCTGAAGCTTCCAAAGTTTGGCAATCATTTATAATCATTCAGCCTTGTTTCTACCATATCTCTAACTGTCACTCTTTTTGTCCCATATCCTTTAGAAATTCCTCTTCCCCACCAGATAAAAATCACCCTATGGAGAGGAAATCCATTGCATAAAAATTCCATTTATGTTATTTGTTTATTTATTTATTTAAGGAAAGGGTCTACAGGTTGTTGTTCAGGGTCTCACTACTAGATTGGACTCGTAGTGATCTACCTGTTTACAGTTTCCCAAGAAGTGGGATTACAGGCGTGTGCCACCCTGCCCAGTCTCAGTTGCCATCTCAGCACAATCCTGGGGCAGGGCCAGCATGGCAGGCCTGGGGATTGAACCCCTGGCCCCTGAGCTTCTTACAGGTTCTTTAATCTTCTGAGCTATTTGGCTGGCCCTTCCTTGTCTATGTTAGATACTGTTATAAAACTATACATCTTGCACCTGTGTTAAGAGATACCAAATTAGCAGTTACCACAGATTATCAGTTTCTAGGATGTGCTTGATGATATTGTTATTGTTTGTAGTACTGCTTCAGCCAAGATTCCATGTTCTTTGCAATCAGTTGTTCGCTACTATATGAGAACACTATAATAATCTGGGGTCATAGTCATCCCCAAAGCCCAGTACCAAAGGACTGGATGATAGGTCAAAGACATAGCAACTCATCCCTCAGAAAGTGGGAAGATAGGCTGTTAGAACTAGCACAAAGACCAGCAGCCACCTATACCTAGACGACATCTCATAAGAATAGACATTTCCTAGGGAAGCTTTGATACCAGTGATGAAGCTATCTGACATAAGATAAATACAGATAACAATGCAGAAAACAAATTAAAATGAAAAACAAAAATCACAAGTTGCAGAAGAAAAATAAAATCCCAGACTTCCACCAAAGACAAATCCAGGGAACAGTGAGATAGAAGACATTAAAAGGCATTCACCTGAATTTACTGGAATAACAGTAGAAGAAATAAGAAAAAATGCATACCTGAAGCTATAGAGGATATCAAAACAGACAGAATCTCACAGAATAAAAAAGAGATGATGACCATACTGAAGGATTTGTCTGGTAAATATGAAGGAGATATACATTAAACAAAAAAAAGAGGAGCATAGGAAAATATTGGAAAACATGAATGCCTAACATAGGAAATAAATGAAATCCATGAAACAAATTCAAATAACTATTCAGGAAATTAAATATTCCACTGAAATTATACAAAACTGAATGAAGATAGAATATCCAACCTAGAAGACATGATTTCAGTTAGTGATCACAAAAAGAAACATGTCTTAAAAGTAGCAAGGGGCCATAAAAAAAATCCAGCAACTAGAAGACAATGGAAAGAAGAGCAACATAAAATTGATGGGAGTCAATGAAGCCAGAGAAGTTAATGGCAGGGGACTTTCCAAGAATGGAAAAAAAAAATTGACACACAATAAGTGAGGCATACAAAACTATAATTAGCTATGATCAAAATAAGTCTTACTTCAAGGTATATAACAATCAAGATTTGAGAAATTTGGCACAAAAACAGAATAGTAAAGGCTGTTAGAGAAAACAGCCTTTCCTCTAATGGAAAGCCCTTGGAATCAAAGCAGGCTTCTCAGCACAAACTGTTAAGGAGAGCCTGGAGTAAAGTATGTGAAGGCTAGAAAGAAAAAACTTTCAGTCCAGATTGATGTATCCTAAAAAACTATCTTTCAGAATTAATGGAGAAATAAAATATTTCCATGGCAAAGAACAACTTAAAAAATTCATGTCAACCCAAATAGTATATCTTCTGAAAGATATTCTGAAGAATATTTATTCTAAAGAATAAACAAAATCCACAGTTCCAAATTATCAATAGAAAGAAGCTACCAGGCAGTGGAAGCAGTTAAACAGAGGGAAAAGACCATCAGTTGGGAAATTATACGACAAAGACAGGCTAATTTGTATCAGTTATAACAATCAATGTAAATGGCCTCAATTTGCCAGCCGAAAGAAATAGACTGGAAGAATGGATCAAGAAACAAAATCCAAGAATATGCTTCATTGTGAAACACACTGTGAAATAGAAATTAATGGATTTTAAAAGTGAAAGAATGAAAACTAAGATGCTATGCACAGGAACCCAGAAAAAAAAAAAAAGCAGGGTTACCTACTATATTTCCAGATAATGTGAACTTCAAACCATCACTGTTCAAAAGAGATATAGAAGGCCACTACTAATTTTTAAAAATTATTTATTTAGTACAGGGTCTTGCTATGCAACTCAGACTCATAGCGCTTCTCCTGTGTCAGCCTCCCCCAGCACTGGGATTACTGTTGTGTGCCACCATACCTGGTGAGCAAATAACATACCATCTACACAATGCATCATAAAGGCTTGGGGGAATTTCCTTCAGTAAAATACATTCAGTCCTTGCAAATGTTTTCCCTTAACATGTTTTTCCCACAGATTGGGAAATGTTTTTCCCACCATTCCCATTGTCCCTGTGACAATCTGCACCAGTTTCCATCAACCCCTGAATATATTTTCCCTTAATTATAACAGTACTGACATACTCACTTTTCCTTACTAGATCCAAGTTTGGACTGCTCCTTATCTCCTGTGTATTCATCAATCACTAAAATATTTTCCCTTGGTCAGCACAATACTGATGCACTCATTTTTCTTTCATTGGCAAGGGTTGGGGTCCTCTGTTGTCCTCTGTAGCACAACAGTCCACTTAACATCTGTGCAAAGACTCAGAAAAGTCAATGGTAGAGTCTAAAGCCTAACCACCCAAACACTATTTCCGAAGCAGCCTGACTTAATATATCTAAATTCAGTCAGTGAGTTTTACCCTATTGCTCTGGCTGCTGACACACCCTTTAGTTTTAATTCTGTATTCTCACTTTGATTTAATTCTGAACTTTGCCTCATTACTCAAGCTAAGAGAGTTTTTTCACATACACTCACCTTTTTCTTTAGCCCTTTTATTCTGGCCAAGAAACTTTTCTATGTACACTCCTCCACCCTCATTCTTTTTTCTCTTTTGACACGGAGTTCCCCATCGCTTACTCACTACACTTTTTCCTTGGAGTAGAACTTCTTCAGTCAGGAGCACTGCCCCCAGCCTTGGCTTTTCAAGTCTCTGTTTGGACTCTTCCTGGTCCTGGGTTCTTTCCTCATCTGGAGTTTCACCAGTCCCTGTGCCCCTGTTTGGGTACCACATGCAGCCTACCAGTCTACGCTGGTCGCGGGTCCCTGCTCAGGCACCACCTGGAACCAGCCCACACTGGTCTTTGCCCAGTCAGGCACCACTTGTAGGGACCCAGGCCTGCTAGTTTGTCTCCCTGACCCGGGGGCAAACAAGGATGAAAGACAAACACAGCTTGAATTTCACATCTAGGCAGCCAGGGAGCTCTTACATCTAGTAGGCAGGGGAACCCTGTGAGTGCAGACCGACCTGCTTCTATTCACTTGAACATGGGTGAGCAATTAAACTAATGCAAGATTCATCTGACTCCCATCATCCATTAGTACATGTCCAGGTAAACAACCTCATCTCAGCTGTCATGACTTTTCTCTAGAAAGTTCTCAACTGATCTCCTGTAGATGGGGAGGGGATAGTTTCAGCATCATTGAAAGTATGGTTTTTAGTGTCTGATTTCTAGCATCATATTGGATGACTCCATGTTAAGTTAGAAGTTAGTTATCTGTTACTGAGAATGTAAATGTCAGTGAGAAAGTTAACCTGGTGTGTTGGTCAGCTTTCTATACTGTGACAAAATATCTGAGACTTAAAGGAGAAAAGGTGTTTTTGGCTCACCAGTGCAGAGGCTTGGACCCATGGTCACATAGCTCTAGGCCTGAGGTGAGGCTGAACATCATAGTGGGGAATTTGTGGTGGAGCAAAACAGGTCATCTACTGGTAGCAGGAAGCAAAGAGAGCAGAGAAGATGGGGTTGGATACAAAAGACACTTTTCAAAGTCCCACTCCCCGTAACTTGCTTCCTCCAGCCTCCTGAGCTTTCTGCCATCACCCAGGAGCCACTTAAAGCTATGAGGTCAGAGCCTTATGACCCTGCCACTTTCCAGAGACACCTCCCCCCACTGTTACACAGGGAACCAAGCCTTCAACACAGGAACTTCTGAGGATATTTAAGATCCAAGCCATAATGCCTGGCTTTTTTTTTTTTTTTTTTTTTTTTAGTCAAAAACATAATCTGACTGGAAAGATGGCATACTCTTATGTATCTTTTCATCAAGTAAGCAGTTTTGAATCAGACATGAAATGCATTGTAAAATGAAGCCATTGGTCTTATGAACACCTGCCATCTGTGGATCCATACAGCGAGCGACGAGGCATAGCTGGATACAGCTGCTTCCTTAGTGCACTTAGCTGAGAGTTTTTGTTAGCTTGGTTGTCAGATTACTTAACTGAGAGATGACATCATTTGCTGGCCCAAGAAAAGAAAAATCATGATGTTGCCCTTAGAATGTAAGCTCCCGGAGGGAAGAGGCGGTGTACGTCTTGCTTACAGTTGGTCACTGTTGTTTCTAATTCCTACAATATCTTGTGGGGACAAAAAGGACACCTAGTACCAATTTATTAAGTGAATGAATAAACAGTAAATGAAGGGTCATAGACTGAGAATTTGTATAAGGTCTGTTTGTTGTTGTTTGTTACTTGTTATTGTTTGTTTTGAATTTTCCCTTGGAATAGTGAAACTCTAAATTTATTTGAAAAGTAAAGAATTGGCTTCACTATTATATCAAATACATACAGCAGCAAAGATAGTTTAGAGATTTCCAGGCCACATTTTATAGGTTGCTGTTTCCTACTCTCAGACTATTCTGTTTTCTATATAGATGTCCTCATAAAGCCTCCTGTGGTCATACGTGGGGAAATTCAAAGGTGGCTGGATTAAGGTGTATGAATGGGGATTAAATGTATGATAGTGGGATTAAAGGTGTGGATAATGGAAGCCCCACCCTGCGTGTGGGTGGCATCAATCAAGTGGCCTGTAGCCTGGATGGAATATAAAGGAAAGAAAGAGGGAAGGCCTGTTGCTGCTGCTGCTGCTGCCACCGCTGCCACTGCCAGCCGCCAGCACCACTGCCACCACTGCCACCGCCACTGGTGGTGGCGCCCATTATGCCACCCTGCCTTAGAGCCAACTGACCTTGAACTGAAACCTCTACAAACTAAGCTGAAATAAACCTTTGCTCCTCTAACTTGTGCATGTCTGTTATTTTGGCTCAGCAATGAAAAAGTAACTAAGACATATATCCTTGATCAAATACAAGGTTTTTGATCATTTTTAACAAGTATATAATACTCTAAGTTGTAAAGCAGCCAGGTTAGGAGGAAAATATATTTGAATGCTTATTGTGTACTATCACAGACACACGCACACACCCACACAATCTGTGCAATCGTGACTCTTCTGTTAAGCATGGGAGAAAGTAAGTTCAGTTGTGAAGTCAAGTTTTGTTTCCAGTTCTGTCTGACTCCAAAATCTGTCCTTTTATTAAAAGCTCTTGTTCTTTCATCTCATTTAAGGAGGAAAGCACCATTTTAAATACACTGAATCTTCCTATCTGTAAATGTGTGTAGCTCTTCCTTTAAGTCATTTTTAAGGTTATTTGTAGAAAGGTTTTATTTTTTTCATGAAAGTGGTAGGTACTTTTTGTTATAACTAGCATCATTTTTATAATGGTGCCACCAGGTTGTTGTGAGTTTAAGGAAACTTGGTTTTTACGCGCGCGCGCGCGCGCGTGTGTGTGTGTGTGTAGGGATAAATCTTTGTATCCTTGGATTAGGCAAATTTCTTAGATATGACAGTAAAACAACAAAAGAATAAAAATTAAAAGTTGGAATTCATGGAAGTCAAAAATGTTAATGTTTCAAAGGACAACATTAAGAAAATAAAAAGACAGTACACAGGATGGGAGACAATATTTGAAAAATCAAAAATATAAGAAGGAACTTGTATCTATCTAGAATATGCAGAGAACTTACAACTCAATAAAACAACCTCAATAAAAATGAACCAAAGATTTCAATAGGAACTTCTTCAAAGAAAGTGTACAAATGGCCAATTAAGCATGTGAAAAGATGTTAAAAATCATTATATCAGGGCCTTGGAGATGGCTTAGTAGAATAAGCACTTGCCTGGTAAGTGCAAGGGCCTGAGTTCAATCCCTGTTCTGCAAAACAAATAAATAAATAAATAATCATTATATCAGGAAAATTCTAATTAAAATAATGATGAAATATTATTAAGCTGGCTATAATTAAAAATAACAACTGTAGCAAGTATTGGTCTGGATATGGAGAAATTGGAACTAACATATATTGCTTATAGCAGTGTCAAGTGGTATAACTGCTTTAGAAAACAGACCCTCAGATGATTTACCATAGAATTAACATGTGTTTTGATAGCCCAACTTCTATTTCTTGCCCAAAAGAAATGGCAGCAAATGTCCATGCAAGATTTTGTGCGTGAATACTTATAGCACCATTGTTTATACAACCAAAAGTAGAAACAACTCACTTCTCTATGGGTTAATGGAGTGGATACATCCAATGTGGTATACCTATGAAATGTAATAGTTTTTTGGTAATAAAGGAATTGAAGGGCAGGGTAGATGGCTCAGTGGAATAAGCGCTTCCTCGGCAAGCGCAAGGGCCTGAGTTCAATCTCTGGTTCTGCCAGAAATAAAATAAAGTAAAAAAAGAATGCTTTATAAATGAATGAATCCAGTTACAAAAGATCACATTTTAAAATTCCATTTGTATGAAATATTCTGAATAGGATATTGAGACAAGAGGAAATAGAATAAAAGATGGGAAGCATATAAATGATTCTCTATGGCTTGATATGTTGGTTGGGGACAGGGAAGGTGACTGCTGAAGGGTGCAGAGTGATGAAAATGCTTTGTAATTTGTTGTGATGGTCACATAACTGTATATACTAAAAACCACTGAATTATGTTTGTACTTCCAAGTTGTAAGTTACATAGTTTATTAATTTTATCTCAATGAAGATGTTATGAATCAAAGAAACCAGCCCTTAGCATTATTTAAAATTTGTCTTATTTTAGGCTTCCAGATGGAGTTAAATTATTTGAGCAGTGCAAGCCCATTAGTCAAATATATATAGACTGTTAGGGTTTTGTTAATTATAACTTTTTTATGTATTTAGTACAGGGTCTACAGGGCCTACAGGGTGTCAGTGCATAGATTGGACTCATACTAATTCTCCTGTTTTCAGCTTCCCAAGTGCTGGGATTACAGGTACACACCACCACACCCAGTCTTGTTTTTTTTTTCAGAACCGGGTATTGAACTTGATCTTGCCAGGCAAACATTCTACTGAGCTATCTCCCTGGCCCCTACCATGCCCAGTCTTAATTGCAGTCTCAGTGCATCCCAGGTGCAGGGCCAATACCAGCATGGTATGCTGGGAATTGAATCCTTGAGCCCTGAGTCTGCCTAAGCAGGCACTGTAGTCTGTTGAGCTATTTGGCTGGCCCTTAATTATACCTTTCAAATGACTTATTAATAGGAAAGTGATATCTTAGCTGATGTGTACCAGATCTAATAAGAAAAAGAATCATTTAGGTCAAATTCATAGTGTTCTTTACATCTTATATATCACTGATTTCTTTTGTTTTTATTTCAGATACTTTAGAGTTTTTATCAAGTGTCATACATACATGAGTATTGTGTCTTCTTAAACTCTAATCCTCTTATTGTGTAACAACCCTGTTCATCTCTAATTATATTATTTGCCTTGCAGTCTTGTTTGTCAGCTATGAATAGTGCTGGTATCAGCTTTCCTTTACTTAAGGTGCATTTCATGTTTTCTTTAGGCCTTTACTTTCAACATGCCTATATTTTGTACTTAAAGTTCTTGTGACGAATGTAGTTGGGTCCTTGATGATTTGTCCAATTTAGTGTAGTGTTGAACATTTACATTTAGAGTAATTCTGTGCTTAGGTCTATACCTGCTATTTTGGTATTTGTTATCGAATTATGTAATAATCCCTTTGGGTTGATGTACAGTTGGCATTGTTCTGAAACTCTGCGTTTGGCCTTTAGAAGGCTTCTCTCTATCCTGTTGCTCCTTCGCTTTGCATCTGGGTAAGGCTGGGTGCCTCTCAGAGGGATCTGTTTCAGCTCTTTGCCCTGCTGTCAGCGTTAGTGAAGTGCTACTTTGTTTTCAGCACATCCAATGGGTCCTTGTCCAGGGCCTGGTCTGTCCTTAGTCTTTTTGTGACCCAGCTGTACACTCAGAACAAGCTCTGTAGGAGAGAACTGGCAGGTGACTAAGGAGTTGCTCTTTGATCAGAAGCTCCTCAGATTCTAACTCAGTATTTATTCAAAGTGAAAACTTTAGTGAGTTTCATCATACTCTTTTTCTAGCAAGATTTTTTTTCTCCTTACTGTTCCTGTCAGCGATGAAAGTAGCTGTGCACCTGTCTTTTGGGAAGAGATCATTCGTATGTGCAGTTTAGTACATTTACACCTCAGCTCTGAGATTTTTGTGACTATGATCTCTACATTTTTGTGACTTATCTAACTTCTCATTAGAGGCTGTGGTTACTTTAAATTTTTTTGAATTATATGCCAGTGGAAATATCTGCAATTAATGTTTATTGCTTAAAGACTTAATGCCTGACAGTCTTCTAGGGCTGAATACTTTAGAAATCTGAATAGGTAGTGAATATACATTAATGATAACAGTAACTTTGGGGTTCATATTGAGCTGGCCACATGTTAATACCACAGTCACTCTTGTGATGAGAACTACACATTTAGAAAATGGTGGACTAGAGCTGAGCTACAGTTAATTGACAAGGAAAAGAAAAGAAGTATAGAGACTATATACAGCTCTGTCCCATGAACATTTATGAGTTTTATATTATTTAGTTAGTTAGTTAGTTTTTGCTGTACCAGGGATTGAACTCAGGACCCTGCACTTGCTAGGCAAGTGTGCTTATTCTACTGAGCTATCTCCCAGCCCTTATGAGTTTTAAAAGGATGCGAAAGTCTTCATGATGAATATGTGATGATTTGCTCAGGGGTCATTAGATAATTTAGCTTATTTTCTACATTTCTCAGTAATGTTGTGAAAAGACTTTCTGCCCTCTGTTTGGGTTTCATTTCTCAATCAAATTCTTTTTCACTTTGTATTGTCTTTTAAGAGTTAGTAGAAGAGTTTTGCCCAGGTTACTGTAGGCTGAGATGCTGTCCTGGAGTCCAGAGGCAGGTACACAGAAAAGGATCGGACAGTAAATGTCCAACAAAAATCTAGGATCTTACCATTTTATACAAAAATGTGAATTTCAAACATTTTTAAAACTAGTGAGAATATAGAAATCTCATTTATCCAATAACTGAAACAGATTTTGTTTGCCTAGTATATTAAAATACTTTTTAATTGCCAGAATATTTAAAAGCTAATCCCAGATATTGTATTATTTTATTTATATATTGCTTTCCTAATTAGAGAAAATTTTAATATAACTATGTTGACATAATCATATTTAATAAATTTACTAATTCAGTTTTTCAAAAGTAGCTCTTATATGCCTTGTTTTTCTAGCCACTTGTAAATACCAAGGAAAGCTAAACCTGCTTTGTATTTTGTTACCTAAATAATGCTATTCTGATTTCTAAGATTGTAGAATTTTCATAAGACTTTTTCTCTTGTCCTCATAATAGCCTAGATATATCCACTGGCTGTGGGATGACTTATGAGAAAATTGTTCTAGAACTTAATAAATTTAAGCAACTGTATACTTGATCTCCTTGTGATAATTTATAGTGCAGGTTATGTTAAACCAATTCTGAGAAGTTTAGCAATGAAGAATTAATGTGGCTACATCCAGAATTTTGTCAATCTGTTTAATTCCAGAACCTGTGTTTAATGTAACATCCATATCCATTAACCAGAATACTTTTGGGGAACATTGTTCTGGGTATGTGAATGCTGTTTCTGCATAGCAACAACAACAACAAAAATTGACTTCATTTTATTTTCAGTTTATTACATACTTATTTTTCCATATTTCATTATCATCATAAAGTCATCTAGTTTTTATTTTCTGATAATCTGTTTAATATTAAAATCTAGTATTACAGGCTATGCTCTTCAGGAACTTACATAATGAAAATTTTCACATCATTGTCTGAGCAAGTTAAGTATAAACACATTGTTTTTCCACTGGATAGGTGTAGCTATACATTAGTTTGACTCCATCGGGAAAGCTACATCCATGGTATCATATTGAAGAGGAAGACATAAATAAGATAGGTAGATTTCAGGGATGCACAACCTAAACTATAAAGTGTCTCTAATTTGTGAAGAATCAGTTAAAAATATCTTCTAAAGAATTTAAACAAAAGGTAGTTGGGCATTCTCAAAATGTTTTACATTTCTGTGTAGTGTTAAAATTTTTACTTTAAAAGGACTATGAACATTGAACAGGGCCAAGTGGAGCTAATTTCCCAGCAAAGGATAGTTTTCTGTTTGGTCTCTCCTGTGATCAGTGTGTGGCACAGCAGTGAACTGGGGAGTGATGAGACAGTGTTGTACAAATTTGTGTCTCAACCTTCCTGGGGCAGTCCAGTTGCCACATGGCTGTGTCCCATCTCTAGACCTCCCTGATGCTCCCAAGTGGATTAGTTGGCTGCCCAGGTGTCTCTTGTCTTTATAATGTAATGTTGACTCTTTTTCTCTATGGTGCTACAAAGCTAACTTTCTCCCATTACTTACAGTCAAACTACAACTTCAAGCAGAAGACAGAGGAGTTGTATCTATCAAGGGAGTGTGTGCAAACCGTTACCTAGCGATGAAGGAAGATGGAAGATTACTGGCTTCTGTGAGTAATGCTCTCTGTTTTTGCAACTATTTTTGTTTTTGTTGGTAGCTCTTCTTGTTGTTGATTTACTAGTATTGGCATTTATTAAATCTATAAGGGTTTTCCATCAGTTAATATTCATATTCATGCTAACAAAATAGAGAGTATTCTCTTTATTTCACAGATGCAAATACTGAAGTTCTGAAGAAATAACCAAGAAAACATAGAATGTGTAAAATGAAGTCTGAATTAGGCCTGGCAATCTTGATAAAGAACATGAGCTCTGAGATCACTGCATTTTACTCTGCAAAACTATGAAAATATAATTTTATAAATTTTCTGTATGTTGTGCAGTGGTGTAATGAACAGCAGGGATGGATATACTAAAACATTAGTTATCCATAGGTTTACTCTTTAGAATTTGAGCTACAAAAGACTTGAAGAATAGAATGTGAGCATTGAATCTAGATACAAATGCTGGTTTTGCCAATTAGTAGTTGTGGGTTCTTGGGCAAATTAATTTAGCTAGTTCCCTTATCTAAACACAAGAAGCAATGGGGTTTTATAAAGTTTTAATTAGATATTATACGTCAGTTTCTGAAGAATTATTAGTCCTAAGAATTCTTAATTTGCTTCTAATTTATATGATTAGAGACAGGGACTCTTTTTTTAAAAAATATTATCACAGGTGCTTAGGGGATCCTAGATCTGACTAGCATTCTTTGTACTACTGCAGGCTCCCTGGCAACTTCATCTTTATTACCAGAAGCAGGATTATGTATCTATTGAGCATGCCATATGCAAGGAATGGTACAGCAAGATACTGAGGTAGCAAAGGCGCAGGTCCCATTTCTTTCTCCTAGGGGAGTAGATAAGATGTGTGTGTGTGTGTGTGTGTGTGTGTGCGTGTGCGTGTGTGTGTGTGTGTGTGTGTGTGTGTGTCTACAATGCCATTGGTTACTTACATCCTCTCTATAAATTTTCCCAAGGAAGGGATTTGACAATAGTAAGCAAGTATGATATTTTGAGTTGTGTACATAATTTCTGAAAGATTTAGAAAATGAGGATCTTTAGATTTCTGAAAATACCTAAGCAGAAAAAAATAGATTCTTCAGTCATTCTTATTTCAGATTGATTATTCACAAATATACATTACATTCATGTTACCAATTTGTGTGATTTTTTTTTCAGGACAAGTAAGTCTGGTTCACAATTTTTATTTTAGTAGTTTAATAGATCTTAAAATTCCCTCTAAGAATAACTAATATTGATTGAGTACACAATATGCCAGATGGCTATGTTACACTTCAGGTTTTTGAAACTGATGGGCACAAGGTCTCTAGTTTTAATGAGTCATAACCTAGGGGAGGTAGTCAGTATTTATTTATTTATTTATTTTGGTACTGGGGATCAAACTCATGACCTAGCGCTTGCCAGGCAGACACTTATACCACTGAGCTATTTCCTCAGCTATAAGTAGGTATTTCTGACAATGCATACAGGATTTTTTGGGTTCTATGTTTTATACACATACATAGTATAGGAAATGTGTGCAAGTGTTATGCAGGAGCTGATGAATGAAAGGATGTGCTTAACTACAGTTGGGGATTTTATATGAAAAGGAGCGCAGAAGACATTCAGAGGTACAGAAGGAAGCTACTTGTGTTTCTATAGAATTACAAGCAATTGACTTAATACTAGAGTGTAAAGTACAAAAGATAAAGAAGATGAAAAGACAAAGAAGGCTGGGGAATTTATGTAGTGCCTATTGTGAGGTTTTATTCATAATGTTTACTCCAACCAGCAGAGAACTTTGGAGAGTTTTAAGATAGACTGATGAGGTTTGAATGTGAGAAAGAGCACTTTGCCAGCTGTGTAGAGAATGGGTTTGAGGAGGCCAAGACTCTACAGAGGGATCAGCTGGAAGACCTCTGTAAAAGTTCAGGTGACAATGAGAACCTGGCAATAATAGCAAGGAACAGGGAGCCCAATTTGTGCTGGTATTCATGGCTGACTAGATTTTGAAAGTACAGGGAAGAGTAAAAGATGATTTCCAGATTTCTGATTTGGGCTAGAAGGTGGTTGAGAAAGGGAAGAAGGAAAAAGAGCAAATTTGGGAAAAAGGTAGTAAGTTTAAATTTAGACTTATTTAGTTTGAATTGCCAAAAGCAAATTCAGGAAGTGTCCACTAAACTAGTTGGAATTATAAATATGGAGATTAGAGGTGAGGCCTGCTATAGTGATGTATGTGTTATTGGTAATCAGGGGAATGGCTAAGTTTTCTAGGTAAAAATCAGCTTTAAGATGTTGACTCTTGATCTTTCACTTCTACTCTATGTCATTTTGGTTTCTACCCATCTGTTATATACTCACAAGCTGATATAGTCATTTGTGAATCTTGCCAAAGTAACATTTTAAATACCTGGAATCAGCAGATTATTTCATATGACCTTGATTTTGTAGTAAAGAAAGGGTTTTCTTCTTCCATCTCTCTGCCTCAGGAGGTGATCAATCAATCACTCCAATTTCTGCAATGGAAGATGGCTATTTTCAGACAGTGAAGATGGGAGAGAAAGGAAAGAACATGTGTAAAACATTTGCTTCTGAGCCAGGCGTGGTGGCGCATGCCTGTAATCCCAGCACTAGGGAGGCTGAGGCAGGAGGATTGTTGTGAGTTCGAGACCAGCCTGAGCTACAAAGTGAGCTTAAGGTCAGCCTGAACTGCACAGTGAGACCCTGTCTCAAAAAAAAAAAAAGAAAAAAAAAATTTGCTTCTGTCATAACCAATTATGAACATCACTTAGGCAAATGGTCTTTTTTTTTTTTTAATGTATTTAATACAGGATCTACAAGGTTTCACTATGTAGATTGGACTCATAGTGATCCTCCTGTTTTCAGCACTGGGATTATAGGCATGTGGCACCACACCAACTCTCATTCGCTGTCTCAGCATATCTCGGGGGCAGGGCCGGGGCTGGCACTACACTAGTGATGAACCCCTGCTACTGCCTAAACAGGCGCTTTTGTCTGCTGAGCTATCTGGCTGACCCTCAACGCTTGGTCTTAAAACTCCAGGCTTTCTTGTGTCTGACTTAATCTGCTTCCATGAATGCTTTGAGGTGAATTACTAACCTGGAGTTTATACGAATTGAAATAATATCCAGTGACCTGGTCGTCTTCTCAAGTATATAGGCTGGAATAATGCCACATCTTGAGAAGGATTTTTTTTTTTTTTTTTGCTGGCTCAGGCTGCCTTAAGAATAGGTCTGGCAAGCCATGGGGAGCTGGGGATCAAACCACGGTCCCCTATGCCTGACTGGGTTTGCTCCAGCAGGTGCTTGAACAACTCAGCTAACCCATAAGCCTCCCAATCATGCTTCATCTTACAGTGGTTTTATAGTGGCATTGCTCCCTCCCCCAGTGTCAAGAGTAATAGAAATAGAAGCTAGTCTACCTTATGATGCATATCTGAATGATAGGGTTGGAATAAGAGAAGAAATAAATAAAGGACAGTAGGCCTGAAATTTGAACTTTCATTTCATTCTTACAAATTTTTTTACAATTTAGACTTTTAAAAATTCTGCCCTTTTCTTTTGGCAAACACCATTGGATCTGTAGAGTACCTACAGTAAGCAGCATTTTCTGGCTTCTTCCTTAATTAAGAAGGAATTATCACAAGATTAAGGCTGTAGCACTTTGTATAGTTTTACATGTGTCTCTCCTTAGATGTGTTTTAACTTTTCCAAATATAACAAATTTCCACCAGGTTGATACAGTGAGTTAATTTAGCAATGCTTGGAAATTGGTAATTTACCACAAGTTCTGCAAGGTTGAAGGCATAGCTCCTACACATAAATTAATAATTCAGGATTTATCAGTCTCTTTTGAGGAATGGCATCAGCCCAGATCCAGTTCTCATAACTGCTAATGTATGTTCCAGCTCCCCTCGTAGGGTCTGTTCCTGTCAAGTTCACAAGCTAATCTCTGGACTTACCATCCATTTTGTTGGCTGGCTGCCATATACTTCCAGCAGCAATTCCATTCCCTTCCAGTTGGTCTGGTTGGGCTGTCAGTCTTAGGATAAAATAGTAAATGCCACATTTTAAATTCAAAGAGGTGCTGTTAGTATTTCAATAAGTGTCATATTTCTGTCTGAGTCAGATCTGTAAATATGGAGTTGTTAGCAACAAGTGACTTTTGGTATAAGTCCAGCACTCTGATTAGTAGCTATGATTTGTGGATGAAAATGTACCTCAGAATTGGGAAAAAATGGGATTTGTGAACATCCATGTGTCTAAGGCAGAATCCTTCCCACTCTTCTGTGCAGCCTCATTTCAGAATGCTGTTATAGCACCTCTCTGAGTTCTTCATTTTACTCTAGTTGTGATTCCTGCAGTGATTTTAAAACATTCTAGTTTCTCTAAGAAGAGTAACTCATGATTTCTAAGAAGTATGTTAGGTTGATTATTGCCAGTTGAGAGTTTGAGGAAAGACTAAGGTGTGTCCCCTTTTTCCCTACAGATAAATGATCTGAATGCAGCCAGATTAAGGATTACTCACTATTTGAGAACATTTCCTAAGGGTCTCTACTCTCCCTTCAAAATGAAGAAATACGAAAGTTCAGACAGTACCTATATTTAACTGCCAAAGCCTATATTTAGAGATTGAAGTTGAGAAGTTCTTTAATATAAAACAGATTAGTTACTCTTTCATAGTGGGATTAAATTTGTTGCTATGAGCAACAGAAGCCCAGAACAAATATTAGAACCCATAATTTCCTATGCCTGTTCTTAAAAATGTAGACTTTAAAGAAGAAATTGCATATAACTTAAATAAGCTTTAAGTTTAAATCACCAAATAACCTCAGTGTTCACATTTGTATAAAAATATTTGATTAGTGTTAATCTACTGAAAGCTGTACATTATTTTTATATATGCTAAATAAATCATGAACAAAATATCTCAGTTATGCATGAGAGTATAACTTATGTGATCCACATTAGTGGAGTAGAGACTGCAAATAACCTCTGAGGACTAGGGATGTAGCTCAATGGTAGAGAGCTTGGCTAACTTGTAGATTTAACCCCCTGTACCAGACAAAGACACAAAGTCTGAGAACATATTTAGTTACTGTAAAATATGTTCTATCTATAGAATAACTTTCTTATTTGAGGAGCTTTAACAATGAAGTGAATTTTAAAGTATAGTTAAGTAGGAAAACAGGTAAGCAGGAAAAACACATTTTTGAGGCTCAATTATCCAAATTGACAATCTATACTGATCAAATTTGTCAGAAGCAGTAATTGATGATGAATGTGTGTCACTTTATAGCTAAAATATTAAATTAAATGCAAGGGTTAATATAAAATAAGAATTATTGCTGATAAGAATTACTGGTGTTTTTGAAAGCATTCTTAACAATTCTACAGACTGATTTATGTTACAAGATTAAGACTGAACTTACTTCTAACTTTTCACCGCTGTTTTTTTTATTTTGTTCTGAAATACTCAACACTGATACTTACATCATGCCTGTTTTTAATTCTCAGAAGTGGTGTAAGCAAAAGCATTTTTGGATCCCTATTGAGCAAAATCCTTCATGAGCCAAAATTGCAAAATCAAAGTACTGTAAAAGAATAAACACCCCAGAAAACAGAGCTTGGGGAAATGGCCATAAGGTTCAAATCCAAAATTTAGAGGTGGACCAGAACTGTGAGGCTGTGCAGGGGTGGAGGGGTACTGGGGAAAGCTGCAGGGAAGAAAGCTTGCTATTTTTACAGTGTGCAAAAGCTTTTAGAGATTAGGAGGAGTGTTTTTTTGGGAGAGAGGATCTTAAAAGATCATCTAATCCATCTTCTTACTTTATAGATGGATAAAGTGAGGAACAGAGAAATTAAAGAACTTGATCAAAGATGTAAATGAGTTAGCAGTAAAAATTGGCAGCCGGGTTTCCTGGCCCTTTTTCAGTCCACCAGAAATGCTCACTGATGTCAAGTTAGGACAAACTCTTGGAAAGGGCCATTGGCTCTAGTTTTCTGAGGGACTAAGAAGCCAATAAAGATAAACACAATTTATGTTTGAAGTCCTGGACTACATTTCTTTGTTCCTGTTTCTTTATCTTATTAGATTTTGCAAGGTCCTTGGGTTGTATTTTTATTATGAGCTATTTAAACAGTTTTGTTTATTAATTGAGCAAAAATGTATTGATCACTTACTATGTACAAGGTATATATATGCAGCAGTAAGCAAAGTAGATAAAAATTCTTATGTAGGAGTTATATTCTGGTAAAACAAAGTGATATGTTTATAAAAGTAACTTGTGTTTGGGCATGGTAGAACACAAAAATAAATGAACTGTGTTTATTTTTCACAGTATCGCTATTATATCTAGTTAAGTGGGAATGTTTTTTCTGTTGTACTTATAGTATGAGGATCAATATTATTTATGATTTTTAGTTTATGCACAATAATTTTAGATATTTAGTGGACACAGTGTGATAATTCATTACATGTATATAGTGCATAGTGATTAAATCAAGGTTTTTTTTTTTTTTGGTGGAACCGGGTATTGAACTCAAGCCTTTGCACTTGCCAGGGAAGCACTTATTCTATTGAGCCATCTCCCCAGCCCCTTAAGGTTTCTTTTTAAAATAAATTTTAGTTTTAAGATAGTTTCAAGTTTATAGAAATGTAAAGATAGTGCAGTTTCCATATATTTCACAACCAGTTTTTCCTCCTAACGTAAAATATCCAGCTAAAGAATTGGAACTGTTACATTATTATCTAAATTCCATACTGAATAATTTCCTTACATTTTACCTCATGATTCCATCCATAATACCAGATTTAGTCACCATGTATCCTTCATTTCTTCTGACTGTGACAGTTTCTTAGATTATTTTCTATTACTTTGACAATCTGAGGAGTAAGTTTTAGAATGCTGTGCAATTTTGTCTTGCCTGATGTTTCGTAGACAGGGATTGTGTGTGTTTGGAAAGAAGTCCCCAGAGGTAAAGCACCATTTTAATTGAGAAGGAAGGGCATAGGCTGTCTTTATAATCTGTTACTAATGAAACTTACTTTGCTGGGCTGGTGCAGACCCAGCATTGTATGTGCTACAAAGTTGCTCCTTTCTTCCCCTTTCCATGCTGTCGGCTTTGGTAAGAAGTCATCATGTGACCATGCAACTACCATACTGAAGGGTTGGGGTGTTGTAGATTGGCTGCACCCCTTGAGGTAAATTAAAGATTTCCCTCCATTTACTTTTTACTAAATAATTTATATCAGTATATATTCATAGATTATTCATACATTGGATTACAATGTAGTGTTTTTGTGTTGTTGCTCACCTGTTTCTAGCTTTGGCTTCTGGGAGTGCTTTTGGTTCCTTTCTGTGCCCTTTGAATGCCCTTATCATTGTATTTATTTGGGGCACATCATTAGCTTTTGGCCCACAAGATGCTCCACAAATGCTCACATTTATATTCCTACTTTAATCTCCTTATTTCTCCAAGAAGTTTTGTTTCCTTTTATTGGAACATGGAATTAGAAAACATGATCTAGATGCTAGGAATACTTGTTGCTACTGAGCTGTCTTTGCTTCTGAGTCCTGTCACTGTAAGAGCAAGAAAAATGTACATATGCTAACCTGAGTATCTACAAGTGTACATGTATTTCTGCTTAACTATCTGCATCTCACTAAATATTAATTAGTCTGTACTATTGTCCTCAGTCCTGAGGTATTGGTACCCTGATTCCCTCTCCTTGGCTATTCTCTGTGACTCCTACAGTGAGAAGCCTAGCTTCCAGTATCTCTTAAATCTAGTTGTCCATTTGTGTAAAGATCTCGCATCACTTTAAAAAAAAAAAACAAAGTAATTAGACAGAAACTAAATCAAACTATTTAAAATGTTTATTATGCTTTCTAAAATTAAATTCCATCCTTCTCAATTCCCTATTGGGTACAAGGAGTCAAACTCACAGCACCGTCTTAATGTGAGTATCATCATCATATCAGTATTGACAGATGATTACTGGGCTCCCTGGTAGGATCCCTGGCTAAGCTGGTTTCTGTGGTAGCCTCTGGGGAAATCTTGAGCTGTTGCCCCTTCACCACTACGTGGTAAATTTGTGTCACTCGTATACACATACATCCACATTCCTCTTTAGTTTCTGTACAGCTTAGACATCAGTCCTTTGGAATTAATTTCCATAACATACTTTCTAGCATTCCAAGTAAATTAGTGCTTTCATCCTCCAAGTCTGTGGCTAATTAGCATTAACAAGGTAGGGAAAGAAGGTCAAGTGATGTGTCAGTTGCATGTTAGGTTCACAATAAATGCTCAGCCCCATCTGGATGTATAATATTCATCTTAACATGTGAAAAACACAATTTCCGATCTTTCTGTACAAGAATCTGTGCAGTCTTCCTCATCTCAGGTGATGGCAAGCCCATTGTTCTGGCACCTAAACTTTTGTGCTTTCAGTAGTTTCTCTCTTTCACTAACAGTACACATCCAATTTGTTAGGAAATCCTTTGGACTGTATGCTCAAGATACATCCAGAAACTGATAGCTTTTTCCCACTCTGTCCCATGACTAGGTGGGAACTGAGCCTCTGTTCTCCCAGCTTGTATTACTGTACAGTATTCTCACTCATTCCCTATACCCTTTAAGTCAGTGTGGTCCTGCAGCTGGAGAAATCCTTGAAAAATGTCAGATCATATCACTTCCTGCTCAAGCATCTACAGTGCTTTTAGATATGACCCAATGAGGGCTAAAATATTTATAGTAAGCCACAAATCTCTAGGGGATATACCCTCTTCTCCCATCCCTTTAGCATCCTGACCTCATTGCTACTGCTTTTTTCCTCCTAGCCCACTGCTTCATTCACACTGGCTTAACTGCTAGCCCTCTGACACCCTGGACACTCAAGGTATGATCCTGGCCTTAGGGATTTTCTACTCACTGTCCTCCCTCTCGCAGTGCTCCTCTCTAGTATCTAGTGTTAAATCCTTGAACTCTTCCAAGTACTGTATTTTTTTAAATGTCACTTTCTCAGGGGAGCTGGCTGCGAACATGCCATTTAACACTTCACCTAAACTACACCCACCATCCTAGGGAGTCTATCCAAACTGAACATTCCACCCAAAGACGCCTACATTTTAATACAAGATATACTTTATTCAGTTATGCTATTGTTAACTGTGTCTCTGCCAGCTAGATTTCAAGTGGCACAAAGAGAGATATTCACTGAATGTCTTAGATGCCTTGAGGGAAAAGAACATGTTTTTATTTAATTTCTTAATTTTTTGGAGGAACTGGGGATTAAACCGAGGCCCTTGTGCTTGTTAGGCAAGCGCCTATTTTACTGAGCTATCTTCCTGGCCCCTAAGAACACATGTTGAATGAAAAAAAAAATTGCACTGTTTGAACTCTGGGTTTTCTGTACCAGCAAGTTATTCGCAAATTAAAAAAAAAAAAAGTCAACAATATAAATAGAAATTTAATTGGGATTTAAATTGATGAAGAGGTGTCAGGTGAGTAAATGTTATCTATAATCCAAAATAGTTAGGCTGGGGTGATAGCTTGGTGGTTGAACCAAGTACCTAGGTTTGATCTCTAAGGCCCTGTACCAAATAAATCCAGAAAAAGTTACTAACAGAAATGGGGTTTAAATGTCTCATTTATTAATGACTGTGAATATATAAAAATATGTTAATATTGTGATTTTAAATGCAATTATATCCATAAAACAGTCAGTTATAAGGCATTAGGTTTATATAAAATAGGTTTATATAAAATAAGGCTTTGAAATCAGTGACGAGGTTTTATAAGCTTCTTGTGGCCACTCACCCACTTCCTCTGTGACATTGTTCCTCTGAAGAACCATTCTTCCAGTTTGACAAGATGAGCACATACTGAGACGAGGAAAAGAACTCATAGTTATACGTTCATAAAGGCTAATAAAATTATGTTCTAACTTGTAAGAGGAACACTGAGTTTACAGTCACTAGGACAGGTTGTAAACTTAGGATGGAGAGAATTGAGAATTTGTCACACACTTTTTAAACTGTAATCTGTTAAGTAAATGAGGACTGAACATTCAACACGGGTACAAGCTTTCCTGCCACTGTGTTTTTCAAAGGGTACCTGTATGTTTTGTATCACGTTTGTGAACTTCAGGTGTATTCACTCAGCCTCTAATATTACTTTTCTCTGAAATATTGCTCCTTAGCTGCAAAGGCAAACGTTATTGGCATATCATTAGGCCAAGCATTGCAAAGAATGCTAGGCAGCAAAGTAGGCTCCAAGAATCTGATGGAACCCTGAAAAGTGAGGAGGTGCTTGAGAAGTGTTGTGGATGTTTTCCTCCAGGGAACTGGCCTGTGAACTTCAATGATGGCCTTTTACGTTTTCCTTGTGATACTGTGATTTTGCTTTGAGTTTTTAATTTCCCTCTATATTGAAACCAGAAATGGGAAGAAGGAAAGATATTTAATGAAGAAGAGTATGGGCCAGGAGATAGCTCAGTGGCTAAGGCCTGCCTGCCAAGTGCATGAACCTGGATTTGATCCCCAGTATTACATGCCATGCCAGCCCTGGAACCCTGGGTGCGCCATGCTGGCCACTAAAACTGGGAGTGGTGGTGCACCCCTGTAATCCCAGAACTGGGGAAACTGAGGCAGGAGGACCATTATGAGTCCAAACAGCATAATGAGGCCCTGTATCAAATAACTAAAAATTAAATATAATTTTTTAAAAGGGTGTATTAGTCCATTTCCCATTGTTACTGTGAAATACATGAGGACTAGCACTTCATTGACTCAGTTTTGGGGGAGGAGAGCCCAGGATCCATTTGGCCTCTGGTGAGAGCCCCTGTGGCACGTCCCTTTAGGGCACATGGAACTGTGGTAGGAGCAAGAGTGTGAGGAAGGTCATGTGGTGAGACAGGAAGCTGCAGATTGGGAAGGGCCCATCTTACTGTCACCCTTTATAATAGCCCCTATGTGTGAGAATTGACCAGGGTCCTCAGAGAGCAAACTCTCTCCCGAGACAGATGCTCCAAATGACCTCCAAACGATCCCCTCTACAAGGTATGTTTCTTAAAGGTCTAGTATACATCTTAACCTCATCATTCTGAGGACAGAGTTTGAACACATAAACCTTGGGAATACACTCAAATCACAGCAAAAATAAATTTCACCTAAAGCAGAGAAAATACTGTTAGAATGTTTACATTATCCTTGGTTTAAGCATTTCACTTAATCTGGGTCCTTGGGCAATATATACCTCATCTGTTAATTTGTACCAGAAGGACATTTTTATTGGTAATAATTTTCATGATGAGCAAATAGTTTTATAAGTATTTCAATTTTTAAAAAACTAATAGCAGAATATTGTTTCAGCAGTAAAATTATTTTTGCAGGACAGATTATGAGATCTAATACTGTGTCCCTATTTTAGAAGGCAGAAACATGTCACTCACTTTTAGATGTGTCAGTCCTGTATTTTTAGTGTTTGCTGTTATGCCAGCTACCTTTCTTGTTTTGCTTATTATATTTTTCTCAGTTCATGCCATTGTTTGCCTTATCCAAAAAACCTAGAATGGCTTTAAGTCTTTTTTATGTGGGTTTTCTAAAACCTGATTTTATATATATATAATTTGTGTGTATATATATATATATATATATATATATATATATATATATATATA